>OZ035962.1:90105649-90253149 GCA_964034945.1 Chrysopilus asiliformis | reverse complement strand
AATCAAATCACAAAACTTTTTGTCCAACTATTATCTCAGATCGGCATTGATTTATCAAATATTTAAGGAAAAACCATCATTACTTTTGGACAACTCTAAAAAAAGCACCGTCGTATCGTAAATATAGATAGTTGCCCTTTTTTGAACAATCTCCATTGGCCATGATGGTATACTGCTCCAGATATGCGCTCCAGATTGACGAGAGCAATATTCTGTTATGGCATGAAAATTAAGACGTTCGAATAATTATTTTCCCCAGGTAGCTGCGGCTACCTCAGCATTGCCCCCCAGGTTGATTTATGCAATTTAGGCGGTGGAAAATTTATGATGCGTGGGATTCTCACCAAGAAGCCGAATAAATAACCCATCAACGGATTTCAGAGATTTTAATTAGAATGCGGAAAACCTAGTCAGCACCACGATGTAATGATTACCCAGTTTTCCTTTGTTAAACCCCGAAATTCAAATGGTAAATCCACAATTAAAACATTAAAATTATATGTAGTCTACACAACATTCAACATTCACCTTTTCCGCTGAGATTTTTCAATGTTATGATTTTGAAATTTGACCCCTTGGATGCTTTTATAAATTACACGAGTACGTCTTATAATATTAAGAGGAATTTTTCACAGATTTTTGCGATTGCTTGCTTTTTTTTATTTATTTATGTGCGAATTACTCGGCATGGGGTGATGAGGTGAGGGAAGTACGAACTTTCAACAGGTGCTGATTATAAAATTTTATATTTCAAAAAGCTTTATTCTAAAGAAGAAAATAATGCAGGCAAACAAACAATTAATTTCAAGGGTAGGTAAAATAAAGTTGAGCAAGCAGGGAGCCATTCGTTGGATGCTTATTAATATCGCAACTAATGTCCGATTGCTTTTGGCAAACGGGAAATGCTTACGTAATTATTTTTTAGAATTTTTAATTTATTTTGTAACATTAGCAACAACAGCATCGGCAGCAACATAACTTTAATATTTCTTATTTTTTTTTGTCTTCAGTGTTTTGAATGTTTCCCCCAAGGTTGACAGGTCGACTATTGTAATTCGTTGTTGAAAGTAGAAGAAACTAATTTTGATTAATTTTATTATACTCTCATCTGGTTGTTGAATATTTATTGGTTCGTCTATCAATTCCTGGAAAATAAATTCTGGTTATTTATTATCTGCTAAAAAAATGCAATCAGAATCGATTAGTTATAAAATTTGTTATCTGTCGTTATCTGATTTTGAAAGTTATAATCATTTCATGGTGTACATTTGAATAACGATTAATTGATCGTTTAACAGCGATTTGTTCGTCAAAATTCTCGTTTTTCGCAATTTTTTTATGTCAAGAATTTTTTTTGCTCTTGGTAGAGAAAAAAAATATGGGAAACGGCTTCCTGGCAACGCCGTGTCAAGTGGGGTGAGAGGGGTCCCGCCCCTAGCGCCGCCCCTAGGGGTGTCCTAAATCGCCAGTAGCTAGAAGTGAATTTTAGATTCAAACCGGTGATTCGCAACATGATCAAAATTTTCTTCCACACTCAGAAAAATGTAGCAAATGTCGTCCACTTACGTGCGGTGTAATTAGCTTCCTGCAGGGAAATTTAGCTTATGCTAGGCGCGCATTCACCTGCATTAGGAAAAATGTCAACCAGTGATGGGAAAAATTCAAAAATTTGGGCGTAAAGTAGGGCGTAATGAACTGCACAGGTTAACCTGAGGAAGATATTTCGAGGATGTAATGTCATGTAATGAATAACTCTGTCTGCCTGCCACAGGCTAGAGTTGACTTGTCAAGAAGTTGAATGGGATCAGCTTTATTATTTTTCTGAGTTGGTAAATTTACTTTAGCAAGCTAATAAAGGCGCCCATCTAGCACGTAATTTTTCTTTAGGCGACATTTTGAGACACTTGTAAGTTCACTGCGTCAAATTCGGAACTCACCAAGGACAAAGCATAGAAATGCGCTTCTCTTGCAACTGCCAGGTTCATTTAAAGTAGGGTTGCCTTCCGGTCATCTTTTTCCCAGACACTGTTCTCGTCCTGGTGTTTTTAATGTGTCCGGGACACTGTTTTTTAGAGCTGCATATTTTGATGGCGGTATTCAACCGAATGCATTAAAAAAACAAAAAAGGTGCCCCGAACGCCCTTAAATAAAGGACAGCATTCGGCGATGGCAACCTCAATTGAAAGGCATATTTGACCTTGGCATTTTACTATTTCCGCCTGCGGCGGAATTTTTTCTACCTTTATAGATTTTTTAATTAAAACTTTTGGTTGCGGCAGATTTTTTCTTTATAATTTCTACCTAATATGCAGGTTTTTAACAAATGTTTTGCCTGCGGCGCAATTTATATTGCATACCTTGTTCCTGTTGACAAAATTTGTTTTGTTGATTCTCAACAAAAAAATTTTCGTTAAAAAGGAATTGTTTGAAATACAAAAAGTTTGTAAATACGACAATTTTTGAGATTTCGACAAATTAAGTATTAGTACCAGGAAGACCGAGCCATGCTCGGAGATCTCAAAATCCTACTTTTGCTGATTTTTGGGGAAAAACTAAGTTCACATTATTTTTACAGAGCTTTTCCAGAGTTTTTAAATTCCCGACCTAGAAAGCTAGAACTAAAACTAACGCGCGATAACAAAATTTCATAGAAATCGGTTGAGTGGTTATTGAGTAATCGCTGTCACCGATTTTTGAAACGTTGTTTTGTTTTGGTTATCGAGGGGAGGGAAAAGTTAGGTTTGTAGTGGAAAAATCGAAAGCCCTTAGCCCCCTTAGTAATACTGTAAAGTTTCATTAAGATCGGACCACCCAATTCTAAGATACCAGGCGAGGGGTATCGAAGGGGAATTTTCTCAGAGGTGAGACCTAGGTCGGTTTTTTGTCCCCGAAAATCCCTAATCCCCAAGTTTTGTGAAAATCGTTAGGCGGGTTTTCGAGATTGTTTGTGCAGACAGACAGACATTTTTTCGTATTATATTATAGGATTTATTTCACAATTGTTTTAATGATTTAACAAAACATCATTTGTAAGTTTATTTTTGCTAAAATAACAATTTTTTTGTTGAACAAAGATTTTGCTCCAAAAATATTTGTTACAATTGACAGTTTGTTTGTGATTTTAACAAAAATGTTGTTAGTTGTTAGCTGCTTGAAAGGCCAAAAATTAGCGTAACGTATTTTATGGACAGCCCCCCAGTTAAAAAAAATGTCAAGTCTTAAACTTCAAATCTGTTGAAAGAATTCTTAAAATAGAATACCGAATCAAACAGTATTGTTAATCATTTGGATTCCCACAATTACCATTGATTATGGCTGAATTCCCAAAAAGGCAAGATTCGATTTAAGCGCCACTTGGCGCCCGTTACTTACCTTTAAATTGCTCTCATTTTGCTGCGGTCAAATTTTGATGGCGGTATTCAACCGAAATTAGTTAAATGGGTCAAATTCCATTGCAATAGCGGGAATACTAATTGGATATGACCAAAACCGACAAAAAAAAAAGTAAACTATAAAAGAATTCCAAAAGAAATTCTTAGCTGACTCGCAAATTATTTCGCTTATTGTTTTTTTTATTCCAAGAATCACGGCTTGTGCCTAGAGGACGTCAAAAAGAACCGACTTTAAAAAAAACCGCAAAGAAAAAACCTCGGTAGCAGAAAGAATAACAACAGAACAACATAGAAAAAACAAATATGCTTTAAGAGAATCGAAAAAAAGAACGAACTTAAATAGCATAAATGGCATAATAAGCTCCAGTAATTCGACCAATGCTTCAATCATCATCATTCTATCGGTCAAGCGATTTCTATGCTGCTATGCTACGGATGGGTTAAACCCGTCAAGACCATCGCAAAAAGGTTGCTGCTCCCAGAAGGCACCATCCACAATAGTAAAAGAATAAAACAGTGCGGTGAGAGGGGTGTCTCACTGATAGTCACCTGGGCCGAGCGGCAGCGGCGGTTAAATCTTTAAATCCAAATTAACGATGACTTGTAAAATGTTGTGTTTACTTTGCTAAACATAACATTACTACTTACTTATCGTATTCTCTATGGTAATGAAAACATATTCACCATCAACTTTTACAAATTGTTTTCATCGAGGGTACGTCGAACGTATAGCGCATCTGAAATGTAAAGAAGCGTAGATACCAAGGAACTTTTTAAGTTATAAAACATGATTGACCTTAAAATCTAAAACAAAACTGCAAAAGCTGAATGAAATGCTTCAAGATCTTTATTTTTTTCGTCTGTTACTGTCCTCGACATCAACATTGAGGTTATAGACGGCGAAAATTTCTAGTTACGCACATAGAAACGGGTATATGTGAATAATTCGCACTTACCACAAATAAGTACCTTTAACATCATCTCACCTGAATGGATAGATACACATATGGAAGTACACTTGAATAACATTTGTACCACATCGAAATTAGAGCCCCCCGTCGAATAAATATTTGCCAAAGAAAAACTTTTTCGTAGACGATGAAACGAAAGTTAAACAGAAATCTTAAAAAGTAAAAGTTTGTTTCAATTTGTTCATCGCAACGCAACGCAACATACGAAAAGTACTACAGATTCGAAAGAAACGTCAATGGATTTAAAAAAAAAACCTAGAGATCAACATGAAAATATTTCGTAAACATGGTTTTTTTTCTAGTCAAAAAAAACTTCGATTTATCTTTTATATGGAGTCGAAATAATCACCTGAATAAATTGGCTTTAATTAAAACGTAATCGATTAATCAAAATATTTAAACTTCCACGATAAGGATAGAAATGGCGTCATTAGCATATGGCTTTTATGTACATAAAATTAGCGATGATTTTCTTCATTGTTTTAGAGAACAATTGGCGAAAAGTTGTGAACGTGTTCTCTTTTCTTTCAGTCAAACCATAATTAAATTAATATCGGAACGAGGAGGTACGCAGTAGATAAGAAAAGATAAAAATGATCTGGTATTGAAAAAAAATTTTCTATATTTTTGGGATGTAAATAACGGAAATAAAACGTAAAATATGTTTTCAAATTTATTTTAAAGTTTCTCGTAAAACTCACCGTTGCAATGTTGATGCTTGTTTAAGTGTTTTTATTCCATTTATATTTAAAATATGAAAATTAAATGAAAATAACTTGAAAAAAGTGAACATCGTGTGATAAAAAGGTAAACTTATGCATTTTTTGAATTTGAAAATTATCAAAAAAGTGAAACGTTATTCAAAATTTACTCATCATCATCCTCGGCGCTACAGGTTTCGGAGTGCCTGGGCGTCCACAATTGAGGTTTCATAGCAATCTATTCCAGTGACGTGGCGTGCTGCTGTCAGTAGGGTGTTCAATATTAAGTTTCTGTTAAATGATAGACGTCTACTCGTAGTTTTATCCAGGATCACGTCGGGGACGTGATAGACGAAGATCCAATTTTTTTCTTTTTTAATTTTTTTTAAATTTTTTTTGTTTTTGTATTTTTTTATATTTTTTTCTTTGTCGAGTAATAAATCAATGCGTGTATTTCCAAAAGTTTTTAATGTAACGTTATTATTAATGTGCACTTGGGAGACGGTATGTTTTGTTATTGCGGCAGTTAAATGATTGTAGTCCAAACACCCTTTTCTTGATTACTTGAAAAAAGTAAACATGGCCAACAAAATAATTTATTAATAGCAGAGCAACCGCATAGCCAGAATTTTGATTCATAAGAAGAAGGCTGAAAATGTCTACTAAAAGATTTGCCTTTCGATACTACTTTGCAAGTTAAGTCGGGAAGTGCCGGTGTCGGCTTACCTGAATTGATAATTTCCAATTTTTCCTCGATATTTAATTGAGAAAATGGTTTCTCAAATAATTTTTCGATTGCGCATCCGCATTCACAAGCCATAATATTAAATTAATTATTTCTCATACACAAAAGCCAACTGAACACCTGTAAAATCAGAAACCGACTGAGCTGATGAGCAAGCAATATTGCTGTTTTGCTTGGCACACACACCCACACGCATTAGCACGTCAGCCGAACGGCCATACGATGGTCGGTTTTCTATTGTCGGGTTTCGCAGCATCGCGGCCAGCAGCAAGCAACATCGCATCGGTTCGCCGTGCGGCTTTTTCTGGAGCACCCAAATTCATCGTTGTGTGCGGTTGCTTCTTGTGAACTTTGTGTGTGGTGAAATGTTTTTTATTATAGACTTTTACTTAGTCATATGTGTTTTTACTTTGCTTTGGTGCGCTGTAAATTGGAGAACACTCGAGTCGGTCGAACGACCGAAAGAGTCGGTATTGCGTTTCGAGTGTGTTTCGCTAAGGGGCGAGTAGGAAAGAAGGCCACAAGCAAATTTTACTTTGGTTCGCTGTAAAGTGGAGAACACTTGGTTGGTCGAAAGATCGAAAGATAAAGAAACAGGTTGGTAATGTAGGGTGCGGGTGCTTTAGGCAACCATTGCCATTGGTAAATTGTCGAAAGAATTGGCACAAAGAAAAGAAATTAATTAACAATAGATTTCCGATACATATTGGATTTCAGTAGGGTGTGCAGTGAACACCCTCGCACCTTAGAAGAAACGTCACTGATCTATTCCCTGATTCGCACCTACAGTTTTACATGGATTGCGAAACATGGATTAATTACGACATTTGTAAGGTTTTTTTACGTTGCAATCCGTCAACAGCAAAGGCCATGATAGCAATCTAGACCGATGATGTCGTTAACACCAAGCGGCAACTATCACTCCTCATTTCGTAAAGCAAGTTGATTGGACAGCGAGCAAGAATTCAACTACCGACCTCCGGAACACGGACCAAGTACTTTACCATTTGGACTACGCTGGCATAAAAAATTTACTCATAAATGGGTAAAAATGTACAATACTGTGTCAGTGCTTTAATGGAGTAGCCGCAGTAAAAATATAAAAATGTAGGCTTTTTTAAGATTTTTTTCAAAAACTACGCCAGCTGTTACGTAACTTTTTTATTTTAAATCGCTCGGCGCAAAACTATCGTAACTTGACTTACGATATTCTTCAATGTTGAATTTTTAATTCACTAAAAACTAAAATTTATTAACTTCTTTGAGATGTTAAGAATTCTTAATTGTAGATTGATCAATTTTCTTTCAAAATCAGCAAAAAAAAAAACGAAAATTCTTCCCAATATTAATGTTTTATAGTATTTACAAAAATCTCAGAATTTTGACAGCTCAAGAGAGATACGATAGTCTTGCACGGAATTATATCAAACAAGCAAGCTAGTTGCAAGCTATTGTAGTTGCAAGCTAATTAATTAATATATGCAAGCTAGTTTATTAATAAAACATTGATCCTGTAAATCTAAAATAGTGCCAAAACAATTTTATGATAATAATATGAAAAAAAGTGCGAAATAAGAAAATTTCAGAGTAATTATGTTATCTTAAAAATCAACATTCATAAATTCCATTCAATCTTGAAATCGTTTAAAAAGCGTTGAGCTGTGAATCAAAATATATGAAGCATTGCCAAAAACAACATCATATCAAATTTCAACACATAATTCAGAGGAATTTCGAATGACTTATGACCAGCCATATTTCATAAACATTTAAGTGAAATGATTTGTGTAGAACAAAATATTATTAAGCGGACGGCCTTAATTAGTTGTAATCAACAGATAGTCGAGTCTTAAATTTAAATGAATATTTTTAGGATCTTAATTTGTGATTCATACACTCCACTAAAGAGTCGATAAATTGTCAAATATGAAAATTACAAATAAAATGGCACTGAAGCGTATTTGCTATGAGAAACATTTCAGTAAAATCAAAAGAATTTATGATTTTCCTCACAGACAATATAAGAAATTGAAGTTGTTTTTGTTGTGAACGCATGGGTTAAATTTGTCCATGCATAGATGGATGATGACATGAAACGGAGGTCCAATAAAACAGAAAAATTTCAATTTCCTTTCATTGACATCGGTTGACTTTCAAGACGCTCCACTCGACAATAGACGCGCATTCGAATTAAATTTGTCCTCAACATGGAATAAATGATGGTAGCTGACTGGGGCTGGTCAGAAACCCAACATCATCAGCATTAATATTGGTCAAGCATTGTGTGTGTTCGCAATAAACAAATCAATTTGGATGCCATGGGGTTCTGAACCAGCCTTCACTTCACTTTAGACAGAATCAAAAGATTAAATTTTTATTTTTGGTAGATACCAATTTATCTACCAAAAATTTGCCATACACAAATTAATTAATTGAATTCGAAGAAATTGTTGGTATTTTTTCCGATTGTTTTCTAGTATCAGGCTGTGCATAAATTACATTCCCCCCTTAAAGAAGGGGCTGCGATATTGTAACGGCAGCACTAAACTTGAGACATAAAATCGTGAAAAAGGGTGACGAAGGGCAGAGGGGGTCCAAAGACCCTAAAATTAGCGTAACATATTTTGTGGACAGCCCTCTTTTTATTTCGCCAACCACTCAAATTCAATTTAGGCCCGTTAGCGCTTACTATTCTTAAGAAATTAAATTGCGGTTAGCCTACTTAAACCGTAGAAATTCAGGAACTTAAATAATTTAAGTTGTACTTAAGTAGCTAAGTTTGGTTGGTGCAAACGGCACTAAGTATGCTAAAAGTTCGAAAAATGTGCCTGATGTCAATTTGTGGACAGTGCAAAAAAAGGTTTGTGAGCTCCCAAATATTCAGATTCCCAAATTAATGGACATTTCTTTAGAGAAATTTAAAGACCGCCGACCAGTATTTGAGAACCATTGGGGCCTTAGAAATTCATTTTTATTTTCAGATACTTAAAAATTTTGTTTTTACCCGCTGCATCGAATAAAGCAAGCCACACACCCTTTGGTTTACCCGAGTGGTTTTTCTACACATCTGGTACACATTTTTGCGCGCGTGTGTAGCTTACTCTATATGTATCTCTATTTTCTTCCCTCTCCTTCCCCATTTCCCTCTCTCTTTCCAACTCCCTCACCCTTTCATCCTCCCTCTCTCTCGCTTTCGCTCTTTCTCTCTCCCTTTCCCTTTCTCTATCTCTCTCTCCCTTTCTCTCTCTCTCCCTTTCTCTCTCTCTCTCCCTCTCCCACCCTCTCTCTTTCTCTTTTTTTCCTTCTTTCCCTCTTTCTCTCTCTCTTTCTCTTTTTTTCCTTCTTTCCCTCTTTCTCTCTCTCTTTCTCTTTTTTTCCTTCTTTCCCTCTTTCTCTCTCTCTCCCTCTTCTTCCCCTCTTCCTCTCTCTCTGCCTCTCCCTTTCTCTATCCGTTTCCCTCCCTCCCCATTTCTGACTCTCTCCCTCTACATCTCCCTTTCCGGATCTCTCCCACTCTCACTCGCCTCTCAATCTCCTCTCACTCCCCTCTCACTCCCCTTTCAATCCCCTCTCACTCCCCTCATTTCCTCTCTCTGTTGGTTTGTGTATGTTTTAAAGCCGCCGCCATGCATGCACGATGAGTTTAATTTTTTCATGGGCTAGTTTTCCTGATAATGGATGCCAGATTGCCAAGTCACTCGATTGAACCACAGTGTGTATAGCTGGCTTAACATCGCAAAGGATCGCATCAGTGAATAAACTGTTAGAAAGTTTTTTTTTATTTCGATATTTAAAAGAAAATCAATATTGTCAAAATAGAAAAAAAATAAACCGATTTTATTAAAAGTTTTTGATGTGAGAAATTCTAAGATATCCCAAATTTGGATAATCCTCAAAAAGGACTTTTGATTTGACACACATTTCTTATAAAAAATATCTTTTTATCACTTTTTTAACATTATTTTCTCTTTTCTTTTCAGTTACAAAATAAATCACCTGGAAATATTCACATCATCATTTCATCAGCCTATATTAAAATAATACTAAGCAACGATGTCACCTTTGTACATTATCCTAGCACTACAAATCTTTATCTTAGATTTAAGGACAGTATCTAGTCTTCCGGTAACATCGAAACCAATTGAGAATACACCTGAGCACTTGGCATGGGAGGCGTGGATTATGGTTCCGCCATCCAAGGACAAAACCCGAAAAATCACCCCCAAATCGATATTCATCTTGCCAAATAAGACGAACGGTGGTTCCGGCGGAAGTCCGTATTCGTCAGCGATCCAATGTCCTCCAGGACATCGTGTCGACAATTTCAGATGCATCCCAACAATCAGCATCGATAGAAGTCAGATTCTAATTACACAACTCCAGAATCTCATTCATTCATCGAATGGCGGGAATAGTCCTAATAGCGCCCAAAACGAGGGTACTAACTACGGTTATGATTATGATTATGATTATGGTGATGCCTACGATCCCGATAATCCACAATCGTTTACCAATACCGGCGGAAATCTACCATCAGACTATAATGGCGAACCACTAAAGATTAATCTATCGATAGGAAAACTCCCACCGCCTGGCGATAGCAAGGAAATTTCCAGTTTCGGTTTAAGTGATTCGGAAACTGAGGAAAAGGACACCGATCCCTTCAATATGCCGCCCTTTCGCTTCGAGGAGCCGTCATCGACAACCACTACTAGTCCTACAACTACGCCGACGACCACAACAACAACAGTTGCGTCATCGACAGAGGAATCACCCGACAGCTCCACGGAAACATCATCAACTCCAAGGACATCAACCGAAATCATTGTGGATGCGGACATATCATCTTCTACTTCAAGTCCTGCAGGTCATCCTGCGGATGATGTGCCCAGTTCTACCACAGCAGCTGCACCAGAGTCTGTGCATGAAGAATACAATAGGTTAGTCTTTATTTTGAATTGCAAAAAAACCCTTTTGTACAGGAGCTAAAACCACCAGCAAGGTGGAGGAGTTAAATTATTTTTAAAGTATTATGGCGGATCTTCATAAGTCCGAGATCGAAGACAATGATTCTGACTATGGTGTATTTTTTCGCCAGTTCGTAATTTTTTTTTTAAACTAATTGAAATTTCTTCAAAATTTGTTGTATAAATCAAATATTAAATTTGATTTTCGTCGACTTTTCAACATTACACCCGAAACTTCGACTTACCATCATTTTTTCCATTGAAATTTTCATCATTATGATTTTATTTTTCAACATTATCTTTTGTATGATATTTTCTTCAGCACACTATTTTTAAAATACGTTTTTCTTTTTTTAGTTTCATTTCATATTGATGGTTTGCAGCCATTCCTTAGGTACGTAAACTTGGTCGATTCGACATTTCGCAGAACACAAAATGAAACATTTTACGTTCATTACTGCTCGAGATCATTCAAAAATGTAAAAAATTTATCATTTTATGAAAATTGTGTTCGTCCTTCATCGTTTGGAAAGTTTTTTTTTTCATTTCAATATTTTCATGCTGTATTTTTTATTTCGATCATTATTACCCCGATTCTGATAGACGTGTCGCTTTCGAAAAAAGTCGTTTTACGTGTTTTTGTTGGTACAAATGCACTAACAACAACACGAAAAACGACTCTTGTCGAAAGCTACACTATCAGAATCGGGGTGTATGTATAAAATTCATACGCTTTTTCATACATCAAGGCTTTTCATAATTAATTTGAATTTTGAGTAACAAATAAAAAGGTATTACTTAAACCTCGTCATATTCTTTTCTATTCTCGACCATATTTAGAGTCTGACATTTTTTTTACATTAGTTTAGTCCTAAAAAACATTCTCTACGCCCTCAAACACGAAAAATGTAACTAATATGATCTGGAACCGCGAAAACTACTGAACCATCGAAATTTTGGGGTGCCAAAACCAAAACCAGAACCAAATTTTTGAAATTTAAGGAACCACAATCAAATTTTCAAATTTCAGGATCCAAATTCGAAACCAGAAATACAATTCAGTATTGAACCAAAACTTTATTTCTATCAACATTTACGAAAGTTATAAATATTAAAGTTTGACTATATGTAGTAGATATTATCTTGTTTATTTCTAAGTGCTTTTTTTACACATTTTACATTATTTCCCATTAAGCCATCCGAATAAATCAATATCGCTCATAATTCTGGCGACATCCAAATTATGCTTCAAAAAGTTGTCATACAACATTTTTTTAAATAGAAAAAAAAACAAATTTTCACAAATTAACAAATTAATTTTACTCGAATCCACAGCACACCGGAACCAGAAATGATGACAACAACTACGGAGCAACTGGAAGAGCAAACGACAGAATCAAAGACCGAAAGTACAACAACAATAAGCGATGTTAGCGAAATTGAGCTGGTGACGGAAATCGAGCAGACCACAAGTAATCTTAAGGATGATCTGCTCAATGAATCACTGGTCTTCGAAAACGATAAATTAGACGTTGGAAACGCCACCGAAACGACCGAAGAATCCACAGAGAATGCGGAAGACGACACACCCACAACAATTTCCACAGCGAGAGATGATGTCGAAGAGAGTTCTTCCGAAGGCACCACTTTGAATCCTGATGAAGCTTCCACAAATCAACCGACGGTGCCGTCACCGACTTCTCCCAGTTCAACACATTCAGAATTGGAGGTCCTTCACGATAAACTACTGCACATTGACAACAATTCCAGCACTACGAAGAAAATTCGCGAGAGCATCGAAGAACAGGAAGACACAGGCACGCTAATGGACAATATCGAGAGCAACAATCGATTTGTCTATCATCACTTGGGCGTTTCGAGCACAACTGGTCCAGAACGGGTTAATCTTCAGGATTCAACGTCGACCACGACAGAGGATTATCGCGAGCAGCTGAAGATTATAAACAGGATTGTCGAGGAGAACCAAAAGAGATCACAACAAACGGCGGGATCGCAGATCAAATTCCCAGTAGACGCAGTAATCAGTGGAGATACCGGAAACTTCCGATCAGGATATGTTCGTTTCCCGGATTCCCCCTCGCAGGATCCATTTCTACCGCCCACGGCAGTGATCCCTCTGGATCGACATCGCTATCCGACAGATCGTAAGTCTCTTGTCCCATCCGTTGTGACTCCAACACAAGCAACAGCCAATCATCGGAATACGAAACCATTCTGGTGGCTTCCGACGGGCTGGGAAGTCGATCGAAATGGACAGAAGCCACTTCTAGTGCGGTTCTGGTCAAAATCACCTTTGGAGGGCCAAGATCAGGATCACGATCAGCCATTGCGACCAGATTCGCCAGTACCCACGGTAACGCAACCGAGGTCCGCATCACCAACAACAAGTGGTTATCGGGAGAATTCGCGGAGTCCCACCGAGAATCTCTACAGGGAAATTTCAGCCCAGGATGTCTACAAAGTTCTGGGAGCGAAGAACTGGAAGCACAATGAAAGATAAACAGGTAGAAGGGAACCTGCAGTATTTTTACACAAAAAAAACTACAACTAATCGTAATGCAATAGAGAAATAATTATAATAATAGTGGGGAAATTTTTCAGTAAGGACTTTCGACCCCACCATCAATTTTAACATTTCAACTGTTTTTTTTTCGTTAATTGTTTTCGATTTTATTTTAAAACCAATTTAATTTTATCAAGAAAACGCAAAATTTTCTTCCTGTTGTAAATAGAAAGATTTTTACTCTAATAACACAAAAATCCAAAAACAAACACGCAGTAAGTTGAAAATATTTTTATTCCTTGAGCCTTTTTTTTCTTTAAACAAAACTATGATTAGATAAGGCATGAATATTCATTTATTCTGTTTTATTGTTTTTTGTTTTTGTAACGAAGTACAATATACTATTACTTAAGTGTTAAAATTTAATATAAATAAAACTACATATAAAAGTTTTAAGAAAATGTTTCATCAAAATAAAAACAATCCACATCGTGTAAAGTAAATTTCATCAAAACAAAACCAATGTCACTTTTTAAAATGTATTATATTTTATTTTTTATTCTTTAAGGAACGCTTCTATTTTTTGTAATATATACATATACACAATATTTAAAGCAAAATTATTTGTAGTTTATTTGTAGTGTATTCAAATGACACACAACTGAAATGTTGGACGTTTAATGATTCGACATCAAAAATAATTTCTAATTTTCGCAACAAAAAAAAATGCGAAACGACAAACCGGGGCGAGAATGAATAATAATTGAAGATTTTTTTTGGGTTTTCCTGGAAATCCATGAATATTTTGAGGAAAAAGGATGTTTGAAGATCAGGTAAGAGAAGACCCAGAATTACCGAGACCGTCCCGGATATAGGCATGTTGTCTCGGCGTCCTAGAAACAAAACTTTTCTCCCGGAATTATGCAATCTTATGTTGGAATTTTTCAATCATTAAAAAAATTACCTCGAAACCCAAAAGTTTTCTCCTGCGGCGCAGTTTTTCTTAGAAATTGCTGTTTCTATTTTTTTCTTTAAAAAGATTTGCATGCGCCGCATTTCATCAAATAATTTTCAATAATTTGTCTCTTAAAGTTTTGCCTGCGGCGCAATTTTCATTGTATTGTTAAAACGTTAAAGACCCACAATACAATTACAAATAAAAAAACAAGATCTAAAACGCATCCTCGTCCCTCTGATCGGGATTTCAAAATTTCTATGATTAATTATTCAAATATTCTTCATACTTCACCCCCTCCCCCCCACCCTTGCCCTCCCTAATGTCAGCGCCACTGAATTTCAAAGTTTTGGAAGCCTTCTGGAAATCCTTCGCTTCTGAATTTCTTTAAAATTTGGGCCGCCCAAAGGAAGATTTTTCTATCAGTAGAGTCTAAAAATTTGTTGTTAAGAAAAAGTCTAAAGAAAATTCCATAAGAAATTGCGAAAAACGCGACGAAAAAGGGGCGGGGGAAGAGGATCCGAAAGGGTGAAAATTAGCTTGACGTATTTTAAGAACAACCACTAAAAGTTTCATTTTTGCCCAATTTTAGGTCTTTCATTCCTGATATTTCTTACAAGCAACTTTTCATAGCAGTTTTTCGTATAAAAATGAAAATTTCCAAATCTTTGGTTCCTCTCCAAGACTAAATAACAACAACCGACCAAAAAAAAAGGCTTTTCTTTATAACTACAGGGAAAGGGTCGACCATGAAAGGGTTTCGTTGACGAAACTTACTGCTGTTTTCACAAAAACTTTTAGCGGCCTCCAAATTGAGATAGCGGGTACTAAAAATTTCGTGAAACCCGACATTATTCTGTTTGGAGAAGACAATACCAATTTTTAAAGCCAAAATCATTCAAAAAAAATTGTCTTTTTTAGTCCTTTTGTGAAAAAGTTATCCTTTACTCATACTTTCTCCCAAAAAAAAGTTATCATACTCATACTTTCTCCCAAATTTTGCTTACAGTGGCTTACAATTTTGCTTATGATAGCGTCAAATTCCTCGATAGCTCGAAGTTTTTTTTATTCCATCGGGTTTAAGTGGTTGAATTTTGACTGTATGTTTTTTTCTTCTTAATTCAACGGTTTGTAAAACATTTTCTCGAAACTTTGTTTCCTTTTTAAGTTTCTCTATAAAGTTTTGACCCGGAACTTGCGATCAGAAAAAGATTTCTAAACTCATGTGAAAACTTTGTATAAGTACTCACTCCTTAGTACTCGATGGTGCCAAAAACTCTGCCAAATAGTACTCGGGAATACTTACAAATAAATTAAAAAAAGTTAAAGTAAATACTTTTAAATACTTTTCACATGAGGTTGAAATGCAGTTACCCGGCCCTTACACGCGTCTGTAGAGCTGACACAGTCGCTGACTCAGTCTCGTGTAAATGCACTGACTGCCAGTTCGCTAAATGTCTTTTAATTCGTTGTCAGTAATTTGACATTTGAAGTCTGTGCTACTGACAGACTTTACAGTCGCGTGTAAAGGCCGCGTTAATATTGCAACAATTTAAAATACCATTTATTTCCACGTATTATTTTAGATGAATTACAATTAAAGTGCGCCCCAAAAATTTGACAAAATGTTATAAAACGACATGGCTTTTAGCTACTCTAAAATAAATTATTATTTTCGGCCCCTAAACACAGTTTTTAGGGATGCATGAAATTAGCCAAACTAACAATATATAAAAAATAGAGCTTAGTCTTTTAGTAACTTAAAACTAATTTTGTAAAATATATTCGATTTTAACAAAAGAATGCAATCTGGAAAAAAAATATTGTGTGTTATTTACTGGAAAATCAAATCAAATTGAACCAAAAATGAAGCAGAATAAATTTATAATTTACCAGTAAAATAGATTTAGACAAAAAAAGCATGGTAAATGAAAATTGAACAGTAGAAAAATTCAAATAAAAGAAAAATACACATAAAAAATGCCGAATATTGAAATATGCAAAAGTTTTAAGTGAAATTATTCTGTGATTAACCGTTTTTAATTATTATAATAGTTGTACATTTTATTTTGATTTTAAGTTCAGTTTCTAAGATATTCTATATTAATTGTACATTATAGCTATATATAAATATATGTTTGTTATTTAAAAAAAATATTTCAAAGTATATCTTATTAAGAAAAAAAAAATATTAATGCACTGAAAACTACCACACCTTTTTTTTAAAAACAAAAATATTATGAGACCTATTTGACATCGACATTGATTTCACATCGAATGATCGAAACAACAAAATTAAGCATAATAAAAAAAAGAAAATCTGTAACTTTTTATAATCATAGTTACCCTAAAATTAATTAATAACTTTTAAGAGAAATTTTATATCATGTAAGTCTAAATCAACTAATATTAATCAATACTAAACTATAGTAATATTTATTTATTTTAAATGTAAACAAAAATGTAGCCAGAATATTTTTCAACGTTTAACATTTTTGATAAAAAACAAAACTTTTTGGAATCTTTGCTATGTAATTTTGTATTTAAATTTTTTTGAAAATTTTTTTTAGAGAAAAAAAAACACCTTAAAAATGATACGCAATGAATATATCTTAAAAGAACGCACAAATTATTCTTGCCATAAATTGAGAAAATTTCCATAAAAGCACTCCTATTTCGAATGATTCTTTTTTAGAAAAATAACTTTTTTGTCTACAATACATACCGAGCATAAAATTTGCTCATTTAAAATCTATATTATGTATTGATTAAATTTAGAATAATATTGATTTATGAAATTTAATATTTCAGAAAATAAAACTGTAGAGAAATTTTTACAAAACTATAGAACGTAATTTAAAGTAAACAAAAAACAATGAAAATGTATTAAACTAATTTAATATAAAACAAAACAAAAAATTAATATATCGTAAAACTATGTGTAATTGTGACTTAAAAAAAATTATTAAATGAAGAAAATAGTAATAATAATTCAATTGAAATGAATTTCATTTGAAGAGCAAAGTTATGTTGTCATGGAAAAATAATAAAAAAAATCAATATGTTGAACAATTAAATTACCAGTGGTTTTATTTCATATCCTTTTGTAAATTTCTTAAGGGGTTATGCCTGCCTGCAAACTTTGGAGATTATCATGCCTATTCTGAGATACTTGCGTTAGGAGGCCAAACGTAAGGTGATCGATTCGATCCGCAACGCAACTGATATCCTATAATATAATACGAGGAATGTCTGTATATCTGTCTGTCTGTCTGTCTGTCTGTCTATCTTCCTGTCTGCACAAACGATCTCGAAAACCCGCCTAACGATTTTCACAAAACTTGGTGGTTAGGGATTTAGATAGGTCTCACCTCTGAGAAAATTCCCCTCGATACCCCTCGCCTGGTATCTTCGAATTGGGTGGTCCGATCATAATGAAACTTTACAGTATTACTAAGGGGGCTAAGGTCTTTCGAATTTTCCACTACAAACCTCACTTTTCCCTCCTCTCGATAACCCTCACCTGGGACCTTATTCTAGAACTCGTACCGAGTCAAATCTCTACCGAGTGGTACAAAAAGCGATTCTTGAACTCGGAAACGAGCGATTTCTTGCGAGTAAATAATCGGTGACGTTAGCCTGCGGAGTGAGGTCAATATGAATCTGAAACTATCTTTTAAGAGAGATCGCTCGTTTCCGAGTTCAAGAATCGCTTTTTGTACCACTCGGTAGAGATTTGACTCGGTACGAGTTCTAGAATACGGACCCTGGTGTCTCAAAACAACGTTTCAAAAATCAAGAATCGCTTTTGTTCAAGAATCGCTTTTTGTACCACTCGGTAGAGATTTGACTCGGTACGAGTTCTAGAATACGGACCCTGGTGTCTCAAAACAACGTTTCAAAAATCAAGAATCGCTTTTGTTCAAGAATCGCTTTTTGTACCACTCGGTAGAGATTTGATTCGGTACGAGTTCTAGAATACGGGCCCTGGTGTCTCAAAACAACGTTTCAAAAATCGGTGACAGCGATTACTCAATAACAACTCAACCGATTTCTATAAAATTTTGTTATCGCGCGTTAGTTTTAGTTCTAGCTTTCTAGGTCGGGAATTTAAAAACTCTGAAAAAGCTCTGTAAAGATAATGTGAATTTAGTTTTTCCCCAAAAATCAGCAAAAGTCGAATTTTGAGGTCGCCGAGCATGGCTCGGTCTTCCTGGTACTTGTACAATTATGCTTTAGGTCGAACGGTCTCAAATTTGCATACAGGTAACACAAGTTCATATAAATATAAAAAAAACTTTTACCTAGTACAGTGGAACCTCCAAATACCGAACCTCTCTATATAAAAAAAAATTTTCAGCCCGTCAGCGATTTCCTTATGGTGAGGTTCCACTGTGTTCATCTAAAGACGAAAAAGTGCCAATGCTTTCTGAATCATTGACAAACACACTCAAATTTTTAAGCGATACTTTTTTGTGCGTTTTTTTTGTGTGATTTTTTTTTCGTGCGATTTTTTTATGCGATATCCTTTTTGCGGCATGAAAATTATCTCCAAATAGCGAGAAAGTAACTACATAAAATGACATTTAAATTATTCTGCGTACGGGAAAATTCAATTCTGGTGGGAAAAGGAGGAGGGAGGGTAGTTGGGTGGTATTTTAACGATTTTTAGTTTTTTCATTAGCGTAGGCGTATTTTCCATCCAGTGGTTCTTTTGGCGTTCACAGTTGTAAAAAAGGTTGAAAAATAACTGTTGAAAAATAACGGTTGAAAAATAACGGTTTTACAGCAGTTTGAAATTTTCGGGAAAAAAAATTGGGTCGTTCGTGGATCCTATGGGTTTGCGCCAATAGCAACTGTGATATTTGAACTTGTGGCATTACCGGTTTTCAAAAATCCGGAGATCCTCTAACACAAGAACAGCTGAGACTTTTTTTTATGAGGTCGTATCCACCGCGCAAAAACAGGTTTAAGTATACCCTTTTTTTCTTTTTTTTCAAAAAAGTTGTGTACTCCCGGCAATGGTAGCTTTTCTTATGTTTATCAATAGCCGCGAATTGTTTGTCATAGCTGCAAGTAAACAAATCGTAGAAAATTATTTAATTTGAAAGGGGGTGTGGTCCGATTGATAAACATAAGAAAAGCTACCATTGCCGGGGGTCAATTTTTATGTACTCTATATGATGACACACAAAATGTTTATTTAAAAAAAATCCATTTGTATAGGAGAGGGGAAAAGGAGTGGTTCGATTGGATTTTGATGCGTGGAACAGTTATGTAACATCATATTCTACGTAGATTTTACCTCTATACATTTTTCAATACCACTCACCGTTTTCGAGAAAATAAAGAAAAAAAGTATTAAATTTGTATGAGGCAGGAGTGGTCCAACTGGATTTTGATCTATAGATAAGTTATGTAAAATCATATCCTAAATACATTTCATCTTTATAAATTTTTCGATACGATGCACAGTTTTCGAGAAAACAGGAAAAAAGTATTCCATTTGTTTGGGAGAGGGGGAAGTTGTGGTCCGATGGGATGTTGATGTATGGACGAGTAAAATTTTCTTCTAAACCGTTTTCGAGAAAATTGCAAAAAACTGTTTCGTTTGTATGGGGAGGGGGGAATGAATGGTCTAAATTTTCCTTGCACTTAGCCTAGTTATTTACAAAAATCATTTTGCTTTCATAAACTTTTTGATGTGACTAACTGTTTTTGAGAAAAGTACAAAAAAAACTGTTTCGTTTGTACTAGCGAGGCGATGAAAGTTCTATTCATGAACTTGGACTATCTATTGACAAGAAAATGTACAAATTTTTAACGCTCTAGCTAAATTCGTTTAAGACTTTTCGTGTTAACACACGTGTACGGGCAAAAAACAAATTCTCCATTATTTTTAATCGGTAGAAATTGTTGTAATTTATTACCCACATACAAAAAATTATTTCTTTTTCTTGAAAAATGAAAATTCAGTCAATCAAAAAACAAATTCTCCCTGGCATTAATAATCAAGAGAAACATTCCTTAAAACAATTTTCCAAAATCAAACAAAATTTCTATTGATTAACGAATCTTTGCCAAAATCAATAAACATGAGAAATTGACGATCTGAGAAACTTGTTTTCCTGACACATTGTTTTAGTTTACTAAATACCAAAATCTTTTTCTGATGATTCAATTTCAATAAGACGCAATTTTGCAATTGCCCAATCTTTCGGAAAATTTCCCACAGAAACTCATAATTTCAACATTTTATAAATATCTAAAGATTTTCTCAATTTCTTAGTATATACAAGTAATTAAAAGGCTTTCCAAAGTTATTGCGAAACATGTCTGCAATTTGTATTCAATTGTAAGAAATTATCTTACAATGATTAAATGATTTAATCCATCCAGTAGCTGAAGAATATCCACTCAATTCGATTCATTGTGCAATTTATACATAATTCATAATATGCTTTAAGTGATTTTTATGGTATTTACTTAGAATCCACTTGAGTTTACTCGAGAGTGCAATGAATTTTATTTAAGATTTTGATCATCAGCATTATGGCAACTTGAACAACTGTTGACACAATCTTCAGGATTAATAATGACTTTTTGAACACATTGTTGTACGTATATTTATGCTAGTTTAAGTTGAGTAATATCTAAAGCACATACATAAATTAGTACGCCATTCATGTCGGCTTTGAGACGTTCATCGCAAATACGCGATTAAAAAAGCTGATAAATCACATTTATTCTGTTTTTATAACCGCTTAAATAGTCATAAAATATGTTTATAACTTATTTAGTTTGACTACTATTATTTAGGACATATTACGGTATTCCGACAAAATAAAATTTAAAAAATCTTGAATTTTTAAGAGCCAAAAATCAAATGACGAATATATAAAATATGGCAGACCTTACCTTTTTGTAATTATTTTCTCGAAAACGGTTCATGTCTAATTAGGACCTGTGCCGTGTTTTCCCGCAGACCAAACAGATCTAAAAGACCAGGAGTGGTATTCCGTAACCCGTTTCAAGCATTTGTTTCGAGTTAGAAGAAAAAGTGGTGTTCGCTATCTCTGTTTCGCCGTGTCATTTATTTTGGTTGAAACAGAGACAGCGAATACCACTTTTTCTTCTAAGTCGAAAGAAACGCTTGAGACAAGTTACGGAATACCACTCCTGTTCGGCGATAGGGTACCTGGGCACCAATCGTGTAACGCGACGCAGACACGAAATTGCGTCTTTCATTATGAAAAGCAATCGTGTATGGCGACGCGTCGTTGCATACTAGCGACGCGTCGTTTGAGGCGTCGCTCAGTGTCATTTCGTCTGTCATTTCACAATGGAGGAACCAAAGTAAATAGTATAGGTTTTTGTATTTAAATTATAATAAATTTATATTATTTCAGACATTTAAGAATTTTTTTTAGTGTCGCGATACAAGATTAGAAAAACGTGTCGCGTCGATGTCGCCGTCTCAGCTCAAAGACGGAGACGTGTCGCGATACACGATTGATGCCCTGGCTTTTTACATCCGACAACTACTCGTATAATGACGGAACAACAAATTTTCTAAGCCACATTGATCATCAGAACCTTTTTTAGTCGGAAAAATGGGGTCGAAAAGATTCGTCTTTAGGATTCGACCCTTAGGATTCTGATATCAAAATTTCAGAAATTTCGACCTTCAGTATTCTGATAACAAAAAAAATGGGAAAAAAATAAATTGCAACCCGTTTTAAGAAATCTATTAATGAATTTTCCGATATTTCCAAACCCCACTTGTGCATTGAAGGCTGAAATTATTTTTTTCTATAATTCAACTCCAAACCCTAGTTGCAACATTTCGAGCAAATCTGAGACATTTCGGCCCAATTTTTCCGACCCAATTTCATCCCAGATTGAATTTTTCAAAAAAAAATTTTTATCGGTTAATATTACACAATTTGTTTGATAATAAAAAAGGGGTAAATATTCAATTACCTGTAATTTTTTAGATTTTTCTTTATTTCGTTGATCCAGTTCTGTGAATTATATTGTTGTCAATTTCAAATCATTCCAAATCTTCACAATTTGGGAAAAAGTGATTCCAATTTTTATGAAATTGCAAACGCTAGCAAACAACACACTTTATCCACCAAAACTTTTAAATAATTTTAGGACCAAAATGCATCGAATTAAGGATTGAAAAATGTTATCTATGAATATGTGCCGCGATGTTTTCCAGACTAGGTTAATCAGATTTTCCGGAATGTAGAAAAATTATCGACAAAATGCATGCGAGAGGAAAAATCACGATAATTTGATTTCCTCATACCGGTTATTGTTGGTCGATTTTAGCAACTACAAAATCTGAATGTGTTTGATTGTTGAAAAAAGGGCTTTCATTAAAAAAAATGTGGAAAAAAATAATTTTTTGAAAGCTTTGTATCAGAAATAAAAGCGAGATAAAGGCATAAAAAAAAAATTTTCTAAAAAAAATAAAACCGACTTTAAAAAAAAAACTGAAGAGAAAAAAGCACTAAAAAGAAAAAAATAATTTCAAACTATGTCCATTAATAGCGTATTTAAAATTCGGCTTTTTTGGAGTGGCGTTAAATTTACACTAAATAAAATCGTTGTAAAATTTCTATTGTCAAGTTTCGCACAAAATCAGTTTGTACATGGAGACAAAAAATAGGATAGATTTCTACAAAAAATAGTAACATATGAGACAGTGGGCTTTTTTATAGCGATTGCTTAAAAATAGGGAATCCAATTTGGGACATAAAAGAACTTAGTTTTGGTGCTTCTAAGGCCGTGTCTATAGTTAATCTGTTTGACAACAAAATTTTTGGAGTCGATCTTAGTTCTTAGTTAGCCTTAAGGGTTAGAAAGTATGTAATTTATTTTAGTTGCAAATTTAACGCCACTCCAAAAAAGCCGAATTTTAAATACGCTATTAATGGACATAGTTTGAAATTATTTTTTTCTTTTTAGTGCTTTTTTCTCTTCAGTTTTTTTTTAAAGTCGGTTTTATTTTTTTTAGAAAATTTTTTTTTTATTTCGAACGTTTTTAGTTTCAATTTTTAATATAGGTAAAATTACAAAGGGTTTGAGGGGATAAGTCCGCAGATGAGAAATATATAAAAGAATCTTCCAGATATTGTACTGAACACAATACAAAGAATTTTACTCGATATCCCAAGCAGGCAGGGGTTTGAAGGGGTAGGTTAACACGGGGGAAATATATAAAAGAACCTTCCTTGTGTTGTACTGAACACAACGTAAAAACATAACAAAAGCTATAATTGCCAATCTGGCAATTATTGAAAACCTGTATGGTGATATTGGTATCTTAATTTGAGCATTTGTACCAAAATTACACTTTGAAGTCGAACTTTCCAATCAGATTTTTTAAAATTTATTCCAATCGGATTTTGATGTATGGGAGTGTTATGTAGAATCATATTCTAAATAACTTTTGTTCTTAGACTTTTTTGATAAGATGCACCGTTTTTGAGATATTCGGAAAAAACGTTTTCGTTTGTATGGGGGGTACCCCCCCTAATGGTCCATTTTTGCCCATGAACGACCGGGGTCCAACCAGGAACTTTCTCTACAACTTTCTCTTTGGGATGACCAAAATCGGTCAACCCAGTAAAAAGTTAGGCGTGAACATACATAAAAAAAATATTCAGGTGGAATTGAGAACCTTTTCCTTTTTGGAAGTCGGTTAATAAAATAAAAAATTACTTTGTTTTTATTTGATACACAATGTGCAAAAAAAATTGTTTTATTTTAAAAACGCCCAATATTTAAAAAAAAAGTTGAACCGTTGAAATATTTTTTTTATAATAAACGCAAGAGAGAGGATCTGTTCGGCTTGACTATGAAACAATGGCTCGATTATGACTATGAAATAAAACAAAATACGTTCTGCAGACGAAAATAAACAAAAAAAACTGCGCCGCATGCAAATCGTTTTAATGAAGAATACGCACCATAATTAGAATCTCTCGAAGAAATGCGCCGTAGGCAAACATTTTGAATTTCGAGGTCAAATACAGTCGAACCTGGATAGGTGAGACTTGGGTAAGTCGGAAACCTCTATAACAAGGATGAATTGTTCGGTCCTAGCGTTTTTCAACAGGAGTGGGAATTTAGGGTAAGTGGAAAATCTCTATAAGTGGTGTAATGATCGTTATCGTTTTATGAAAATCACCCATATTGCGAGTGTCGTGTCGTTTTCGACAAGAGTCGTTTTACGTGTTGTTGTTAGTGTTTTTCTACCAACAACAACACGTAAAACGACTCTTGTCGAAAACGACACGACACTCGCAATCGGGGTGAATGAAACACCTCCAGTGCAGCTGGGCTAAAACCGCTTTATTCCTGGCATCTTACAAGAGTGTTGCCAGATATGACTTTTCTAGATTACCCTCTTCATTATAAATTAACCACTTTATATTACAAGTGGGACCCGTGGGACTGGCCTTTGAGATCCCGTTTATCCATGTTCGACTGTATACCCTTAAATTGAAAGCCTCACACTCAGTATTTTGTTTTTCCAGACCTAATGGTTTTATGAAGTAAACTTCTTAAAAGGCTCGTAATTCCCCAGAAACGTTCTAAAACTCCGGACACAATAAAAACTCCTCCCCAAAAGTCCTCGGACGCCGTCGTTAAAAAGAGGACGGTGTCTGGAGAAAAGAGGACGGTGTCTGGAAAAAAGGACGGTTGGCGAAACATATTTGTTAATTAGTTTTCCATAATATTTAGTTTCTAAGTTTTTGTCCACGTATTGTTTTAGTTTATATATAAAATTTGTGGTTCCGTTTCAGCCACCCATTCATTCACACCCCTTCTTTCACTGCTACTTATCTTGTCCAGAATTGACCCAGAATAAATATGACCACCTTTAGGTATACGGCTATTGTCCTGAAATTGTTTTTCCGATAGAGTTATGTCTGTGAAACCTCTATAAGCGCACTAAATCAGGAAATTTATCCGGCTTAAGCCCAATTCAGACTAACGATTGCGATTACAATGAAAGCTTCTCGACTAATGAGATCAAAGCTTTCAACGATAGGAAAATGAAAACTTTGATCTCATTGGTCGAGGAAGCTCAATCATAATCGCAATCACAATCGTTAGTCTGAATTGGGCTTTAGACAGGTTTCACTGTGCTATGGATTTTTTTAAAAATGTACTTCAAAAAGATGCACTCAATATAATAAGTAAAAACGACATTTCTATTAAAGCATTGATTAGTCTGGGGTGAAATTAAGTTCAGCCAAACTGACATTCATTTGATAATTGATTGAAATTTGATTAATTCACAAACACACGAACTACTCACGAAAATAAACATATCAACGGCAATATGACAGCAATACGTTAAAATTTATCTTTATCCGGATAACATGCTGCCAGTCTAAAATAAGACGCAATTCCGTAAATTATATTTGTATATACAACTGAATCTCACATTTCTTTAAACAGCTCTACTTCGAATATCATTTGCCTAAATATCAATTATTAATCCTGAAAATGAAATGGTAGCTCCCATTTAATTAATCCCGATATTCTAATATGAAATGCCACAGGAAATTACATCCAAGGATAGTCTTTACTGGTTGTACTCAATTCTATGTCAACTTAGAGTCTTTCTGCCATCAGAAATGAAGATTGAAGATATTTACTTATACCATCAGAAATTCAGGATCAAAATTCACCCTTTCGTTTCTTGTAGTCAGCAATTTAACTTCAAATTGAATCGATATTCGACGTTAGGGTGGTGAGTGCAATTTCACTCGTGAGGCTAAAATACCAATTCGAAATATTTGCACAGATTCAATCGATTTAATTGAATTGAATTTTCATATTGATTGGAGTATCTCCAGTCAAAAGTCCATTCACATTCCAATCAGAAAATGTTTTGATTCAAAAAGGACTTGGTAATGATGTCGGAATTCTTTGCACTGCTTTAAAACAACTTATAACTGCAAACAATTATATAAAATTGTTACTATCAATTAATGCATATTTTAATTATTTTTTTTAAGCTTTCAAACCATTAGATTTTTCTTTCTTTACAACTTCATGTGAATCACAGTGAATAATGAAGATACGTTCTCGACAGGGAAATGGTACGCCTAACATGTTTCCTTAAAAGAGACATTTCATACACACGGAATCCTTAAGGGTGTCTCAAGTGGTTTTCACTTAAGATAATGGCGTTTGGCATAGTTTAGTTTCTTTTGTTGGGGGTTTTATGTTTTTGGTCTTTTTTTTTTGTTTTGTTTTTTGCTAAACGAAGGAAGAAAGATTATGTAAAAGTTTATTGAATCGCTGAGAGCTTTTTTGTTCCATAATAAAACTTCTTCCTAAAGTAAATCAGCACAATGCTGAATATAATTAATTCTAGAAGACAGCTTTCTTATTTAACACAAATCCTGTTGACTTAATCTGTTAAATTGAACAATACGAAATCATTATTTGATTGATGTTGATATATCTTTAATTAGTTTTAATTAATCGACTTTTATGTCAGTAGTTTTACATATTGATCCTAAAAAAACAAAGCCCAAAATTTCTGTTTTTCGGCTTGAATGTCTTATTGAATGTGCCTCTGAATGAAAATGCCTCAAATTTTATTTTATTTGAAAAAAAATTCCATATGCGAGCAACGTTGCTTGTAGAATTAGTAATAAGAAATTTTGTGCAGACCTCCCACCACTACATCGGGACAGAATATTATATTTTTAATACTTCAAATAAAATTTGTTAAATAAAAATCGTACATATTAAGAGTAAAACTTACCTTTAAATTAAAATCTGCACAATTCCAAGCAAAGTGTAATTCATTTTTCTATCCTGTTTCACTTTTCATAAATAAATTCAAAAAATATATATATATCGACACCCCCGTGCACGACTGTCGCATCTCTCTTGAGCTGTCAAAATTTTGACGTTTTTGTAAGTACGATAAAACATTAATAGTGGTAAGAATTTTAGTTGTTTTTTGCTTATTTTGGAAGAAAATTGGTCAATCAGCCCCAAAATTTACTCCTTTGCTCCGTGATATGCAGCCTTCAAATTTGGCACTCCATATCAAATTTATCACATAGCAGATTCCACGCTCTGGGCAATTGTCCACCTCTTCCCCTCTTACGCAGATTGGATCTCGCTATTACTTCCCTTTTACCTGCTCTCCCGCTAAATTATGGACCACTGAATGGACTTTGATCGAGTTTTCACTATCATAACCCCCGTAGCACACTTCAGCTAAGCGAGCTGAACCATAGTTTAACTAGTTAGGAAACGTAGGGCTTTTTACGTGTACCTACGTTGGAGTAAAGATAACCGATATACTCTGGACGCGGTTTTTCTTTCTTTCCTATGCGTAAATTACCAACAAAACACAACACATGTAAAACCTAGCCATATTTTCATACACCACCAACACATGCAATTTTCCGACAGCGGGAGATTGCATGTGTTGGTGGTGTATGAAAATATGGCTAGGTTTTACATGTGTTGTGTTTTGTTGGTAATTTACGCATAGGAAAGAAAGAAAAACCGCGTCCAGAGTATATCGGTTATCTTTACTCCAACGTAGGTACACGTAAAAAGCCCTACGTTTCCTAACTAGTATAAACTATGGCTGAACTACGTGAGCTAAGTTTCTTGCTGAAAGTAAAATCCTTAGCATTTGCATTGGTGACCGCACACTTCAGCGAAACTATGAAACTACACCGCGTAGTCATGGGCGACGCGGACTAAGCTCGCTTGCGTAGTTCAGACTTCAACTACGCGAACTACTTCGCTGGCATCGCTGACATCGCTGACACTCACTTATGCACACTTTCGGCGTTATACAGTGTAGAAATCGGTGTTTGCGAAAGTGTAGTATTTTGTGGACATAAATGTGTAAGTGCCAATTGCATACAACTGGCATACATTTATTTAAATATCGCCGCGTAGTTTAGCTCAAGTGTGCAACGATATGAGCTAACCCAGCTAAGCTATGTAACTATAGCTAGCCTCGCTCACATAGCTTAGCTCAAGTGTGCAACGGAGGTAAAAGTCGTTCTTGCAAGAATTTTCTTCCCCCTCAAGAATCTTCACCAGTTTTTGGTGGACTTCGCCTCCCGTGCTACCTCCTAGGAATATTAACTCGATTTTTATCATCGATTTTTAACACGATTTTTATCGTCGATTTTTAACTCAATTTTTATCAGATGAAAGGTGGTTTAAGCGGGAGTATATCGAGGGTTTAAAAGCCGACAAAAGCGGAATAAAGATCTAAGTATGGGCGTACACGGAGCAACTTTCGGTCATCAGCATGCCTCAGCCTCACCAAATTGTAGGAAAGAAACGAGTGCGGCAAGAGGAGAAAAGTCGCCACTCGAAAAGTATTCTTCACTTCATCTTTTACGCACACAAACGAAGTCACTCGTGTAGCACGCATGCATGTGTGCGTAATTTCATTGAGTCAGTCAGTGCTTAGCCACCGACTCGTAAACATATCCCAAATAAACAAAAATTGAATGCAAATAGTGAAATACCAATTGCAGGTAGTTTTATTTTTCAGGTAGGTGCACAGATATCCTACTACTAGATCAAGCCATTTGCTATCTCAAATGGGCCACTGAAACGTCAAAAAGCTATGACGAAAAAAAGGGACAAAGCTAGTAATTTTGGGAAATTAAAATTCTGGAAAAAATGCTTAGTCAGGTCCCCGGCGGAATATTATTCAATCCCTATACCGATTATTCATGTTAATATTCAGAGCTGCCACCTACATTAATATGCAATTCCCTAAACCTGTGTATAAGTCTTATGAGTTCGACGTAAAACATATAATTCAAGTGTTATTGAGTTTGTTGATTCGAACGTCTGACATCACTAAAATTCGAAGACAAAATGAGACAACCATAGTCACGCTGTCCCATATTTTTGCTTGGAATTGTTCGAGTTCCGCGATCTAGTAGTACGATATCTGTGGGTAGGTGGGAAAGAAAAAACCATAACAAATAACCAGTCCTTATTCTTCTATTGTTGGCAGTTTCTATTTTGGCAATTGATGTTGCCTCGGTGCTAGCTAGAAAGGGAATGAGCTGGAAATACAACACATATATGAGAACCACATACACATGAGCGATCGCTTGTTGTAAACAAGTTTTTCCTACTAAAAAGTGAAGAAGCGTGTACGTCGGAAAGGCATTTTGAGGACCAAAAGTTGCCGCGACGAGATGAACCGTGTGCGTTGGCACTAAGTCGACGAAACAAAATACAAAAAAGTTATTTAAGAAAAAAAACAAGAAAAATAGCAACGCGGGATAATTAAAATAAAACAGATGCAAACCAAACGTTGTTTGAGTGTTGTTTCGGTTTTGGTTCAAGGGTGAATTTAATTTCAGGATTTGGTCCTCAAAATTTAGTCCTGGTACGGGTTTCAGAAATTTCAAAATTTGGTTCTGGTTTTGATTTTCGCTTCTAAAATTTCAAAATTGAGCTCTAGTTTTATCTTCTAAAATTTCAAAATTTAATTTTGGTTTCGATTTCTAAAATTTCAAAATTTGGTTTTAGCTACAAAAATTTGAGAATTTGGCTGTGGTTTTTGTGGTTCCTTCTTCCATTAGAAAAACCGGTTTGCACCTCCGAAAAAAAACTCCGTCTGTGAGTGGAGAGGGGCATGTCTGCGATGGGAACATTTGTCTGCGACCAACAAGACCGAAACCTCAGTGTAATTTAATACGCAAAACAAAGCGCCAAAAAACTGTTTGTGTTTGTTTTCAAACTTTTAACCTATTTTGAAAGCAGACATTAAACCCAACCGCAGCCAAATTCACCACGGTCACGGCCTTTCTTAGAAATAATTCTAATTGTAAAAAATAACTATGAAAATTTACAATTTATTCAAAATTGCATTAAAAGTCAATTGATGGCCATTCAAAAGGCCCATTAAACGCCGCAACGATAAAAGTTATCCACACACAATACCTGCAGTTAATCGTGAAACAACATCCAAATGGAATACAAACGAAGCACGAAATGTCGAGAAACACGATTGAAAGAAATTATTTGATTTTTCCTCTGGATTTGACTGAATGAGTGTCGTCTTCTTGACTCCGAAGTTAAGTTAATAGAGCGCTTCTTATGATCGTCTTATGATTTGGTCTCCCATTGAATGAAAGTGCAATGAACACAAAAGCTAACAAAGACCTCCACCGCCCCCCCCCCCCCCATCTTTATCGTATGTTGGAGTAAATAAACTAATAAATAAATAGATAAATCTATATGGTCGTAAATAAACAATGAGGACTTGTAACCATGTCTCTTGATCCAATCGATCTTAACTATGCGCCAAGCAAGAAAAAGTTAAAGGACTGTTCTTGAACTTCTTCGATTGTAGTGTCAATGAAAGTCTTCGTTAAGTGATTTTATTAAAAAGTGCCGGAATTGGCTTAAATACTGACCAGCTATGTGAAGCGAATAACATCTGATATGCGAGTTCCCGATGGAACAGCCTCCAAGTTTCAACACTGGTGAACAGATTCAAAATTAACTGCCATGTCGATCGGGATGATCACTCGATAAGTTTTATCTTTTACCAGAGGTTTTTTGTTTCAGTTCATTAAATAGAATCCAGATTACAGAATACATTCTGGAAGATAACATTGAACTCGATGCCATCTTCGTGCATCCAATCTCATGCGATATACTCGGAATAGTCACGAGTTTTAAATTAAATGAGCAATTTGTTATATAAACATGTGTAGATTTTGGGGTAAAAGCTAACAGCGACTTTTATGGTAGCAAGGTGAAATCGCTACTTATGATTCGATTTCCTTAATCCTCGGCTAGGCACATAATTTTTGGGCTTAAACTCGTCGGGTTGGGGCGGTTCTTGCACCGAAAAAGGAAATACTCTGTTCAACCAAAATCACATCAATCTGTGCCTAATATTTCTTCACTGATCCTCACCACATACGCATAATGTCTAAACAATTAGACTACATAGAAAAGATAAATAAAATCTACGAAATAAAGCCAGCGAAATATAATTGGATATTAAACAGAAGAATTCAATAAAAAAAAAAACTTTTAAAACTGTTAGACACTTTGCGCATGGTAATGTTTATGTTTCTCGAAGCTACCCTAACAAAATCAAATCTGCTCGTCCTGTCCGTTATTACTTTACATCGTCGTGTTTGTCCGTCCACCCTACGTCCATCTTCCACTTCGTCCTGTCTGTCCGTCTTTCTCCATCCGTATATCTCTCCGTTTTCGAAAAATCGCGATCATGTTTCTCCCTTTCATGCTACTTCCTTAAGCAATCATAACTGATCAAAATTCGTTAAAATGTTTGAATCTTTTTCATTTTAAAAGTTAACATAGGCAAACGGATAATAGTGCCCCCTTGCGGCGAGAACTATCATAACCCGTCCGAAAACCATTTAGCATTGCCGCGTAAAAAAAAATATAATATATTTTCTCCACCACGATTGAGAAGTGAGTTCAAAGAGATTTGGGAAAAGCTTCTTTAAAAATATAGTGATACAGCGAAATTCAAATAGTGGTTATTATTATTATTGTTACTTTAGTTTTTAATTTATAATTTTTGTACAATAATGATATGTTCTTATTATTATGTTTAATTATCTTTCTTTATTTTTAATGTCTTTCTCTTTTAGCTACGTTAAATTATTTTTAAGTTCCTTTTACTTTCCTTTTATTTTGAACTAATATGAAATCGATACTCCCAATAAGAAAATATTTAAAAATACTCACAACCTTTATTTTAATTTACTCCTTTCTTTAATTTTTTTTTTTTTTTTGCGGCTCCGCGTAGTTGTGCACAACGACGACTGGATCTGCTTGCTTTATATAAAAATGTTTCTTGAATTTTTTCTTGAATTTTTCTTGAATTTTTCTTGAATTTTCTTTCTTTTTGAGAAATATTTAGCTAAAAGAAAATGTTAGGGAACTTTTTAGACAAATAAATTAAACAAGGAAAAAAAAATATATAGAACAAATAAAAATTTTGAAATTGATATTGCCGAAATTGCCTTGATGATAAATACAACGAGCTTCTTCCAAATCGAAATCGTTACGGCCTCCTTCTGGAACTATTCCGGAGCCAGCTTTTAGGTTATATTTGGATGCGCTAACAACGTGGGCATTAAAGAAAGTTCCGGGAACCAAGGTTCCTGTACTATGATTCGCCTGCACTATTATTCTAATGCACAATTATAATTTCCGTTGCTCGCAGTTTAGCAACATAAATTCGATGAAATATTAAAAAGAATCGGTATCCGGATCCCCTCGCGGATCGCTCTTGCTTCTTGTGTACCAACCGGGATGGATTTTGTGGTCGACGTGGCCAACATGCACCGCTTTTATTAATAAAAGTTTGGGGCCGAATACCGAATAATAATAGCCTCTGTCCGGCTCAGGAATCTCCCTTTTTGCCTTATTTTAACATAAAAAAAAAGGGTAGAAAAATCTAGCTTTGAATATTCTTTATTCTGATATACTAACCGGCAGACGATCGACCGAAAGTTTAATCACAATAAAAAAATCTTTTTTCTGGGTTTCAGTTTGATCGAAACCTTCTTTTTTTTATACTTTTAAAAAAAATTTGATAGCAAATTTTGAGGTTCTCGGTACTTGAGCGAACCTCCACGTTCCACGGTTGAGGCAAGAAGAGAACGTGGTTTTAGCGTGAGCTAGGATCTGTTTGCAAAACGAAATTTCCCTGTTTGTTTATCGCTGTTTATTTATTTATTTATCTAGTCTTTTAAGCTATTTATACAAATCTTTCATATTCATTAGTTTTATTGTTCGTTCTAAGTTTTAATCATCCATTTAAACGTTTATTCATTCGTTTAATATTATTAGTTTTATTTATTTATTTTTAGCATTAAAATAATTTAAGTAGACATAAAAGAACGCGGCTACTATGGAGGATTTTTTTCCTTAAAGCTTTTAGGCTGGTTCGTGTCCTGAATATTTAAGCACAATGGCGAGATCTCTTCTGAGATTCTGAGTCTATTTCTTGGTAGCTAAAGGCGGGATATTTTTTTGAATATTTTATTTTTTTAAGCCCACATAACAACACAAAAAGATTTTTATGCTACCTGTAGCTAATAAATATTTTTGAAAAAAGTGGGTTATTAATTTTTTTTTTATGTCAAACGTGGGGCTCGTCCACGCTGAGATAGAGTCTCACTGTTCTTCTGTTGGCTAGCCGGGCAATATTAAAAAAAGATTGTTAAAATTAAGCTCGCAAATCTTTCCCATGGTAAACGCCTATCGATTTTCCTTGCAAGTTTTCCACTTCATAAAGGTTTTTAGCTATTTTTTTTCTAATACGACACTTCACAAATTTTTTTGATAGTTTCGCGCTTATATTCTGTCCTGCATCGCTAAGAATAAAATTTCTCCGAAAAACTTCTTGACCATGGACGAATGATGTTTCTCTTGTCCGCAAGTTATATTGATTAACGATTTTATCCTGCGAATCTTCTAACCGTTTAGCAAGATTTGCCCTAATAATATTCATTTTGGAGGTGTTAGACATTATTTTAATACTCCCATCTTGTAATGCGTCTAATTTTTTTAATAGTTCGTATTCTGAGCCGTGATTTATCATGGTAGTCCCAAACAGAGCTTCGTATGGAGATGTTCTTAATGAACTATGTACTGAACTACGCAAGGATGCCATTATGAAATTTAAGTTCTTACTCCATAGTTTATGATCATCGCTTAAATATGATCTAATCGCTGACAAGATTGATCTATTGAGCCGTTCTGAGGCGTTAGCCTGGGGTGAATAAACCGCAGTACGAATATGTTTGATTCCATATCCTTTAATGAAATCTTGGAAGTCTTTTGAAATAAATTGACGGCCGTTATCGGAAAAAATTTCCTCAGGCACACCGAAAATTGTGAAAACTTGTTCCTCTAAATATTTAATAATGGACTGAGAAGTTGCTTTAGCTAAAAGTTTTGCCAACGGAAATTTAGTAAATTGGTCTAAGACTAGAAATATTGTCGTATGACCTTCTCGAGTTCTTGGATAAGGTCCTAGAAAGTCCATATAAAGGCGTTGAAAAGGACGCTCAGGTAGGTTCATTTTTCCCGTAGGTGGTTTCATTCTGAAGTTGGGCGCTTTCGTTTCCTTACAGATCTGACAATCGTTGATAACATTTTTGACTTGTTTTGCCATATTAGGCCAATAGAACTTTTGTTGTAATCGATAAAGTGTTTTACCAATGCCTGCATGACCGGCTTGAGAAGGTTCATGAGCCTGAAGAATCAGAGCTTGAGTTAAACCAGGTGGGATCCATAATTTCCAGGTGTTATCTTCCTGAATAGGGTCGCCTCGATAATGATCCATTCGCTTGTAAATAAAGTCATCTGATACTATCACGTCCGGTAATTTATCGGGATTATCTTTTATTGTTTTAATTAAATCGCAATACTCTTCCGATTTAAATTCATCAGAATTTAAATCTACCTCAAGTATAAAATTATCCGAAATATTTTCGATACTCTCAACATATGCTCGTGATAAAGTATCTGCGACGACGTTATTACTACCCTTTCTATGCTCAATTTGGAAATCGTAGGATTGTAGTTTAAGGCTCCACCGGGCCAATCTTCCACTGAGGTCCTTTTGACTCATCAGCCATCTCAAGCTGGCATGATCAGTTATAATTGTAAAAGGGAGACCTTCAATGTAGGGTCGAAACTTTTTGACACTAACGATTGCAGCTAAACACTCTAGTTCTGTGACAGTATAATTTTTCTGGGTACTAGTCAACTTTTGAGATATGTAGGAAATTGGTCGTTCTTGTCCTTCGTTATCCAACTGAAATAGGACGCCACCAATTCCTAAACTTGACGCATCACATTGCACAAAGAAATGTTTACTGAAATCAGCATGGGTAAGAACTGGAGCTGATGTCAGAGCTAGTTTTAAAAGTTCACATGACTTAATCGCTTCTTGAGAAAAAGTGAATTTCTTAGATTTTTTTAGGCAGTCAGAGATTGGTGCGGCTAAGGTGGAATAGTCTTTGATAAAACGACGATACCATCCAGCCATTCCTAGAAATCGACGGGCTTGCTTCGCGGTACTTGGTACTGGGAAGTTAGCGATGGCTGAGACCTTATCGGGGTCCACCTTCAAGCAGCCACCACCAACGATGTAACCAAGGTAGCGAAGTTGCTTGAAGCAAAATTTGGACTTCTTGAGATTGAGGGTGAGTCCTGCCTCTTTAAGCAGTTTGGCCATTTCTTTAAGGCGATTCAACATGATATCGAAAGTAGGAGCTATCACTAAAAGGTCATCTAAATATACAAATACATATTGTCTCAACTGATATGGAATGACTTTATCCATGAGTCGGGAAAGCCGTTGTCCAGAATTACACAACCCAAACGGCATGACCGTGTATTGGTACAACGGTCTGCCAGGTATAGTAAACGCTGTCATTTCTCTGGATTTGGGTTCTAAAGGGATTTGCCAAAAGGCATCTTTTAAGTCAAGGCTGCTGATAAAGTGCGTGTCAGACAGTCGACTTAGTAATCCCTCTAGGTGTGGAAGTGGATAAGCATCCTTTTTTGTGAGGCTATTCAATTTCCGAGAGTCCAGGCATAAGCGATTTTTACCGGGTTTCCGGACTAACACCACCGGTGAACTCCATGCACTGGTACTCTCTTCAATTACCCCTAACTTTAACATCCTTTCCAATTCCAAATCCATGAGTTGTTGTATCGCAGGCGATACTGGATAAAAACGCTGCTTTACCGGCTCAGCATTTCCGACATCTATTGAGTGTTCTTCTAAATGAGTACGCCCTAGGCCGTTTTTCTCAAAAGAAGGAAATTCTTTAATTATATTTTCTAGCTGAACTTTCTGTGTATCCGACATTTCATGAACATTGGGATCATTTTCTTGCTCTAGACTGATTTCCGATATAATATTTGGGGCCAATTGAAAAATTTGCCAAAAATTGACACCAAGGTAAAGTGGTTGGGTTAAACCTGGGACTAAGAATAATTCCACATCTCGTGTAATATTGTTATAAGTGACTGGAAGTTTAACTTTCCCAATAACGGCTTGGCCTGTTCCGTCTGCTGTTTTAACGGAAGCAGAAAATTTGTCATATGGACATTTCATAGAATTTATTATGTCCAACCCACCTTTGCCAAGACAGCTAATGGAAGCGCCACTATCCAATAATCCTACCAACTCATTATTATTTATCAAAACTTTAGCGTAAGGCCTATTGTCATTTCTCAGATTTAACGTAGCTTCAGATATTATACGACGAAAACGTCGCCGATTTCTAAATTTATTTCTCAATTTTAGAATTTTAGGACTTGGCAAAACTTTTATGCTATCATTATTAAATATTCGCGAACGAACTGTATTATATTTTATTAACCGCTGATGAAGAGATTTTTCTAAAGAGTTTTCAAAATTTGTCTGAGTAGCTATTTCCTTATTTTCTTTCTTTAAAATAACTATTGGCTGAAAATTTATGTTCTTCGAATTCATTGGGGGTGTGGACTTCGGGGTCGAGTATTCCCCATCTTTCTCTCGCCCCGCTTGTCGTTTTCCGCCGGACAATTAACACATTCTCGACATGTGACATTTTTACGCCCGCATCTATAACAAAAACGGTTGCGATCTTTGGTGCAATCCCAAAACGAATGACCAATATCATCGCAATTCCAACATCGATATCCTGATTGATCCCTTCTATTTGAATTATGAGCATTTTGATTACTTCCGATTGCTTCAACTGTTTCGTTTGGTAAGTTGTCTTCGAAATCGAACCTATCTTCAATTTCGCTAATTTGACGCCGTGGTTGAAATTGTACAGAACGATTAAATTGGGTAGACCGTTGGGATAAATATTTTTCGGCCTTTCTACAACTATCTCTTAGCTGATCCAATGTAAAGATTGGTTGAGAAAATATCAGCTGACCAATCCTATCTTTTACATTGACTCGCAAAATACTGACTAATTCAACTTCCGGTATCTGATTTTGCATTCGAGCCACATCGGACATAATTTGGTTGAAATACTCGTCAAATTTCTCGCTTGGTTCTTGTTTCCGGTCAATGATATACCGTAAGATTTCATAATCGGAACTTGTCTTTTTAAATTGGCCTGCTAAAGCAGTTTTCAGCGAATTCCAATTAATGCTTGGATTTTGCTTGACAAATCGCCAATACCACTCTTCGGCAGTGCCGGAAAGTAAGGCATGGAAATTGTCGACTATCTCGTACTGAGTATATCCTTTTGCGAAGGCTAATTTCTCTACGCGAAAAATGAAGTCTTCAACAGACATCCCTGAAGGAGAACCGTTAAATTTAAAACCCCATTTATCGAGTTTACATTCGTATCGTTGCCGATACGGATTTTCATTAAAGCTCCTTCGCGGTCTTTGCAAATATGCGAAATCTTCTGGCAATTCAAAATCCCTATTACTTTCTCTATTCGAAATTGGTGGATGGTTTGGTGGTACGTCAGAATAAAAGAGATTTGGTTGAAAATCTCGTCGGTCAGTCAAAGATCTTTTTATTTGAGCATCTGAGCGAACAGGTGGTTTTACATCCAGTCGAAGTTGGGCAATATCTTCAAGTAATTTGACTAAATTATCTCTATTCGAATCAGAATGCATTTGGACTTGATGTGGTTTACCAGATGGAAAATCATAACGCTCATCCGGTTGTTTTAGAAAATCTTGCGATTTTTCTTGAACGTTTAACTTCCGATTTTCTGAAGCTACTACTTTAAATGCAGATGGACTATTATCAATTTTAGATTGAGCCATAGCTAAAAGATGCTCGAGTTCTTTTCGATCAATAATTACTTGATTGTCAGTCAACTTAATTTTTTTCTGACTTTCCCTACTCTCAGATATTTTTGCTACCCCTTGAGCGGCTTTAAGTACCTCCTGAACTATCGCCGGATCTGACTGAATTTTGAATGTTTTAGGAATTGTACCGTTGCCTTTCAAAGACTTCTGTTTTTCTTCACCCCCTATCGCCCCTTCTTCTAATTCAGAATTAGGTGGAGAAGATAGAAGATTTAAATGTGTGTTTAAATCCATGTCGGAATTATTATCGACTAAATTGAGATTGGATTGAGGTTTTTTAATGGGGGTCCTAAATAGGCCACCCGATGTAAATTGGCTACGCAAAACACGGTCGGACTTATTTGTATCTAACTGTTTCGATGGATATGGAGAGAACTTTAAACTCTTCCCACGTCCTCTACCTCTTCCGGTCATGAATTGAACAAAATCAGTGGATACGTTATCTGATAAAATCTCGTCACTGTCAGACATAGGTTTAAAAAAAAAATGGGCAAAAACAACGTACTAAATATTAAAGAACAATCGAAATAAATGATAAACGTCTAAATAGACAACTTAATTTATGTAAAAATTGTTATTTTTTTTATAGATTTCTATATAGTTGAGTGAATATATGGCACAACTATAATTAATAAATAATTTAACAATTGGGCATGCATAAAAATAATAAAAATAATAAGAATAATATAAATAAATATGAATAAATATGTAAATAATGTATCTATAAAAAATATGAAACCTTCACTATAAATTTTCTAATAAATAATTTAAATAACATGCAAAAACCAACAAAAAAAATTATTTAAAACGAATAATATAATGAAAAATATTATATGCTGAATGAATTTTAATCTGTCTTGCTTTAATTCTTCTCTTTTAGTTTATAAGAATATAAATTTAACACTTTTTTTTCTCAATATTCATATTATTTCAAGGGAGAAACATAATCGCTATTTCCGCTTCTAAACGACGAACTGATTTGATTTGATGATTAATTTTTATTTTACCTCTATTGAAACTAATAAAAAAAACAATACTCTACGTTATATATTTAATTTTTCTTATCAAGCAATATAAATAAGGTAACCCCTTTTATAGACTTGATTTCGAAACTGATAATTTACTCTTTTGAACTTACAAATCGTTTTCGATACAATTCAAATGAACTCTCATGAAGCTATCGAAATCGATTTGAAATTCTACCAGTAAAGGTATTTATGTTAAGTGACCTAGAATTACATTGCTCACTGCATCTTTTATTCGGATCCCCCAAATAAAGGCCAATGAACACACTCCCAGAATCACGTGTTAAGTTGTTGCAATTTTATGCACTACTCTCTTACAGACAACCATTCCATGTAACCATGGATGGGACAGAAGCAAAGGTTACATAAAATTATGCTTCAACCGAAAATTTAAAAAAAATGAACAAAATAAAAAGTAAATAGAAATAAATTGTAACTGTGATGCTTCTAAAAACAAGGATCATTAATTTTTTTGCCCCACGTTGGGCGCCATCTGTTATATGAACATGTGTAGATTTTGGGGTAAAAGCTAACAGCGACTTTTATGGTAGCAAGGTGAAATCGCTACTTATGATTCGATTTCCTTAATCCTCGGCTAGGCACATAATTTTTGGGCTTAAACTCGTCGGGTTGGGGCGGTTCTTGCACCGAAAAAGGAAATACTCTGTTCAACCAAAATCACATCAATCTGTGCCTAATATTTCTTCACTGATCCTCACCACATACGCATAATGTCTAAACAATTAGACTACATAGAAAAGATAAATAAAATCTACGAAATAAAGCCAGCGAAATATAATTGGATATTAAACAGAAGAATTCAATAAAAAAAAAAAACTTTTAAAACTGTTAGACACTTTGCGCATGGTAATGTTTATGTTTCTCGAAGCTACCCTAACAAAATCAAATCTGCTCGTCCTGTCCGTTATTACTTTACATCGTCGTGTTTGTCCGTCCACCCTACGTCCATCTTCCACTTCGTCCTGTCTGTCCGTCTTTCTCCATCCGTATATCTCTCCGTTTTCGAAAAATCGCGATCATGTTTCTCCCTTTCATGCTACTTCCTTAAGCAATCATAACTGATCAAAATTCGTTAAAATGTTTGAATCTTTTTCATTTTAAAAGTTAACATAGGCAAACGGATAATAGTGCCCCCTTGCGGCGAGAACTATCATAACCCGTCCGAAAACCATTTAGCATTGCCGCGTAAAAAAAAATATAATATATTTTCTCCACCACGATTGAGAAGTGAGTTCAAAGAGATTTGGGAAAAGCTTCTTTAAAAATATAGTGATACAGCGAAATTCAAATAGTGGTTATTATTATTATTGTTACTTTAGTTTTTAATTTATAATTTTTGTACAATAATGATATGTTCTTATTATTATGTTTAATTATCTTTCTTTATTTTTAATGTCTTTCTCTTTTAGCTACGTTAAATTATTTTTAAGTTCCTTTTACTTTCCTTTTATTTTGAACTAATATGAAATCGATACTCCCAATAAGAAAATATTTAAAAATACTCACAACCTTTATTTTAATTTACTCCTTTCTTTAATTTTTTTTTTTTTTTTGCGGCTCCGCGTAGTTGTGCACAACGACGACTGGATCTGCTTGCTTTATATAAAAATGTTTCTTGAATTTTTTCTTGAATTTTTCTTGAATTTTTCTTGAATTTTCTTTCTTTTTGAGAAATATTTAGCTAAAAGAAAATGTTAGGGAACTTTTTAGACAAATAAATTAAACAAGGAAAAAAAAATATATAGAACAAATAAAAATTTTGAAATTGATATTGCCGAAATTGCCTTGATGATAAATACAACGAGCTTCTTCCAAATCGAAATCGTTACGGCCTCCTTCTGGAACTATTCCGGAGCCAGCTTTTAGGTTATATTTGGATGCGCTAACAACGTGGGCATTAAAGAAAGTTCCGGGAACCAAGGTTCCTGTACTATGATTCGCCTGCACTATTATTCTAATGCACAATTATAATTTCCGTTGCTCGCAGTTTAGCAACATAAATTCGATGAAATATTAAAAAGAATCGGTATCCGGATCCCCTCGCGGATCGCTCTTGCTTCTTGTGTACCAACCGGGATGGATTTTGTGGTCGACGTGGCCAACATGCACCGCTTTTATTAATAAAAGTTTGGGGCCGAATACCGAATAATAATAGCCTCTGTCCGGCTCAGGAATCTCCCTTTTTGCCTTATTTTAACATAAAAAAAAAGGGTAGAAAAATCTAGCTTTGAATATTCTTTATTCTGATATACTAACCGGCAGACGATCGACCGAAAGTTTAATCACAATAAAAAAATCTTTTTTCTGGGTTTCAGTTTGATCGAAACCTTCTTTTTTTTATACTTTTAAAAAAAATTTGATAGCAAATTTTGAGGTTCTCGGTACTTGAGCGAACCTCCACGTTCCACGGTTGAGGCAAGAAGAGAACGTGGTTTTAGCGTGAGCTAGGATCTGTTTGCAAAACGAAATTTCCCTGTTTGTTTATCGCTGTTTATTTATTTATTTATCTAGTCTTTTAAGCTATTTATACAAATCTTTCATATTCATTAGTTTTATTGTTCGTTCTAAGTTTTAATCATCCATTTAAACGTTTATTCATTCGTTTAATATTATTAGTTTTATTTATTTATTTTTAGCATTAAAATAATTTAAGTAGACATAAAAGAACGCGGCTACTATGGAGGATTTTTTTCCTTAAAGCTTTTAGGCTGGTTCGTGTCCTGAATATTTAAGCACAATGGCGAGATCTCTTCTGAGATTCTGAGTCTATTTCTTGGTAGCTAAAGGCGGGATATTTTTTTGAATATTTTATTTTTTTAAGCCCACATAACAAATTTTACTAGATATCTAACTTTTTTACTTAGATGTTTACTTAGATGCCGGCTATATTTCCTACAATTTTATCTTGACTGTAGAATGAATAGCGCTAAATACATACTAGCGCATCAATTAGTTTAGGTGAATTATGTTTAACTACATTGGATGGCATTCCCAAGAAAACCGATTGGTTAATAATAGAGTCATAGGTCGTCATAAAATCGTATCCGCATTTTTTTGGAATTTAAATTTCCGCAACAAGGGACTCAATTTCACTATAGGTTTAGTAAAAAATTCAAATGAAACATAAGAAAAGCTTCAAGAGCCACTCGTTCAAATATTTTAGACTAGGGGTTGCGCCACGTCGGCCTGGGGGGGGGGGAAGGGGGTCAAAATCTTTCGACATCCCAAATAACTTTTTGTAGTTATAGTTTATTTTTGAATCCAACGTTTGGTTTGATGCGCTACAAACGATATACTAAATCTAATATACAACAATTATGATTCTAATGTAGAATATAATAAAAATCATCGAACCTTTTTGCATTTCCACCAAACATTTTTCAATTCCAATTGCATTTCACAAGTGAAAGAAAAATTCATCTATAATTAAATGAATGGCCGCCAAGAGGCCTAACCCAATTCGATAATCGGATAAATTTCTTTTTTCTTAAGATGATGGATGCCATTGCATTAAAATAGCCTTTAAGATCAACTGCTACCGCCTTCGCATCGACTGGTCGATTTCCTTCTCAGAAATTAAAACGCGAAACGGAAGTTTTGATCTAATTCCGAATGGGAAATAAATTAAGATGCTTGCATCTCGGCATTTAAGATGCAATCGAATATAAAAAAAAATTATGAATTGAAAATTCATGGACCAAAATACATATCTACGAGTATTAGTCATAATTTTCATTCACTGGGGAAAATTTTCTGCACACGACATTCAATTTATTTATGGATTGCTTCAATAGCCAGAATTTAAATATTGAATGGATATCTTTTCAATGTATTTTAATTGAAAGCGCAGGAAAGAAAAAACATTTTCAATCAATAAAAAAAAATTTCCCGTAGGGAAACATGAAAAAAAAATCCCGATCCAAGAACTCCCCCACTTATTTTTTAAGAAGCCTTATGATAATTTCCCCATTAAAATTTGATCGAACCAAAACCAAACCATAAAACGAACTACTCTGAAAAAAGATTTCTGAACCGAACCAAAATCATACGATTTAAAAAACATACAAAAACTATAATTGACAACCCCCCCCCCCCCCCCTCCCCAACCCTCCACCCTCCCTAATGGTCCATTTTTGTCTATGAACGAACTTAGCCTCGCATTTTACGAAAAACGGATCTGCGCAAAATTTCAAGTCTGTAGCTCAATCCGTGCGCCCGCAATCCGCGCCACAGTCTGTCCGTCTGTCTGTCGGACGGACAGACAGACAGACGGACAGACGGACAGACGGACGGACAGACAGACGGACGGACATGTAAAAATTAATTATTTTTATCATTCTAAACACACTGGTGTAATTCATTTTTGTGTGTGATGACGGGATCTTGGCGTTTCAAACGGTAAGGCAAAGTTAATATACCCTTTGGTTTCACCAGACGGGTATAAAAATTGTCGAAGAGGCAACACCAAACCAGTTTTTAAAAAAGGTGACCGAACCCTCTACCAGTCATGTGTAAAAATCAAAACCACTGCTATTTATTTTTTTTTATAAAATTAAATTTGAAAAGTGACAAGTCTGCTAAAAATCTTAAATATTTAAGACAAAAATTACAAAATCAATGATGTTCCAATAAAATTTTGCTTTCCACAATGTAAATTTTCGCCTGCGGCGTATTTGCTTTACCTTAATTTGTATTATTTTAAAAAGCTGCATTTTCTGCAGTGCATTTTTAAAGGGAATATTACCATAACCAGGTAATCTGTATCCACAATCGGAAGAGGGGGTCACCATCGTGGTCGCCATAACACGATTTTACAAAAAATGTTTAAAAAAATATGGAACCACTGGATTAGAAAATAAATTCTTCGATGTGAAAAACGTGTATATCATCATACTAATATATAAAAATGAGTTGGTGTCTGTCTGTCTGTCTGTCTGTTCCTCGTTCACGCAAAAACGGCTGAACCGATTGACTTGAAATTTAGCATGAGTGTCTGTGGTAGTTCTGGTTCCAACATAGGCATACCGAAAAGTAGCGCGAGGGGTGGGGGGAGTAAGGGGAGGGGGTTAAGTGATTTCGAAACTTAGTTTTTGCGCTATGTTACTCTCTCGCGGGGAAACTACTGAACCGATTGGCCTGAAATTTGGCATATATATTCGTAGGGGGTCCAGCCCCAACATAGACCCATTAAAAAGTAGCCCGAGAGGTGGGGGAGTAAGGGGAGGGGGTAAAGTGATCTCGAAACTCAGTTCTTCCTCTATGCTACCCTTTCGCGGGGAGACTACCGAGCCGATTGGCCTGAAGTTTACCTCCAACATAGACAATAAAAAAAATGAAAAAACTTAACCCGGCAACGACGGGTATGCAAGCTAGTAGTTTTATAAAAAGTTTACATTGCTAATACAATTTTGTTGCATAAAAATGTTTTTTTTTTTAAATCGAGAAAATCTGTTATCAAAAATACCTTGAAAACATAACAAAAGCTATAATTGCCAATCTGGCAATCATTGGAGACCCGTATGGTGATATTCGTATCAAAATTCGAACAGTTATACCAAAATTCCACTTTGAAGTCAAACTTTCCAATAAGATTTTTTAAAATTTATTCCAATCGGATTTTGATGTATGGGAGTTTTATGTAGAATCATATCCTAAATAACTTTTGTTCTTGGACTTTTTTGATAACATGCACCGTTTTCGAGATATTCACAAAAAACGATTTCGTTCGTATGGGGGGTACCCCCCCTAATGGTCCGTTTTTGCCCATTAACGAACTTAGCCTCACATTTTACGAAAAACGGATCTATGCAAACTTTCAAGTCTCTAGCTCAATCCGTGCGACCGCAATCCGCGCCACAGACAGACAGACGGACAGACAGACAGACAGACGGACAGACAGACGGACGGACATGCAAAATTCAATTTTTTTTATCATTCTAAATACACTGGTGTAATTCATTTTTTTGTGCGATGACGGGATCTTGGCGTTACAAACGGTAAGGCAAAGTTAATATACCCTTTGGTTTCACCATACGGGTATAAAAAAAGGATTCCGCCATTAAAAAAATCTTTCAAAATTAAACGTTTTCAAAATGATAATCCAATTATGATTATTGTTTCGAGCTCAAAAAAATACGTAGAATTACAAATAAGTAAGTATGGCTCTATTAAAATGCCAAGACGAAATATGACTTAATCGCTTGAATTTAATACTGCCGATTTCTATTCGAGCCATTGCTGGTTGTGTTCTCATTGTAAACTTTAAAGAAAAACACAAACCGTAGAATACTCACAAATAGTAGACGCTATAAATTCGCTCGCATCCATGGCGAATTTAAAATTGCTGTGTACACAAACATATTTCTCTGTATATAAATCTACAAGTAGGTATTTGTTGTATTTTTCCCATTTTCAATTTTCCATTTTTCAATTATAAGTCATTTCCCTTATGAGGAATGGTTTCCTTTCCTGTGAATTATGGCAGCGGGATAGTTCTTTGAAAATGCGCAACAAAACCGTACAGAGGCCGCCAACCGAACCGTAAATATGAGAATCTGCTTCCTCGTTGTCTTCCCTTTTTTTTCCATAGATCGGGATAAAATGCAATCCAAATGTACACAGAAGTCATGGTCTCTACAGAAATGTAAAGAAGAATAAACAAAAACAGCCAAAGAGTTTGAGTTTCAGTTACTTCGCAGATGAAGGTTTTTCCAACCTGAAGTGGTTGATGGTTGGCTTATAAATAATGGGACTGAATATGGGAGCTATATGAAGATGTGGTAACGACGACGAATCATCCACCAACAAATAAACGATAATAATTCCCAACATTCATGACATTTTGTTTACGTTTTGTATTTTGCAATTTTCATTTTGTTTTTGATTTGTTGCAAGCGAGAGTTTTCCCCTGTTTCCTTTTCTTACCATTTTTTTGCCAGCATTTAATTTTTTTCCATCCCGGCCGCAGTTTTTAGCAGTTGAAGTTGGAACAGGTATTCATTGCTATAGTTTGAGGATATGCCATGGGATAATTATCCCTGATGTTACCTACAAATATACTGCAGTTTGTTAAAAAAAAAAGGTTCTGTTTTTGTTGAGTTTTGTGCAGCTAACTAATCAAAACGTCGGTATCAATTGTAAAAATATCAGTAAGTAAACGATTTTGATACATAATTTGTCGATTCAGGGTAAATTCTAGAGAAATGCTGTAAAACTGGAGTATTTTTTATGAGAAAAAACTTTAGCTGTCTTTGATCTTATTTTTAATATATATATATTTTTATACCCGTATGGTGAAACCAAAGGGTATATTAACTTTGCCTTACCGTTTGTAACGCCAAGATCCCGTCATCGCACAAAAAAATGAATTACACCAGTGTGTTTAGAATGATAAAAATATTTAATTTTTGCATGTCCGTCCGTCTGTCCGTCTGTCTGTCTGTCCGTCTGTCTGTCCGTCTGTCTGTCTGTGGCGCGGATTGCGGGCGCACGGATTGAGCTAGAGACTTGAAATTTTGCGTGGATCCGTTTTTCGTAAAATGCGAGGCTAAGTTCGTTAATGGGCAAAAATGGACCATACGAACGAACTCGTTTTTTGTGAATATCTCAAAAACGGTGCATCTTATCAAAAAAGTCCAAGAACAAAAGTTATTTAGGATATGATTCTACATACAACTCCCATACATCAAAATCCGATTGGAATAAATTTAAAAAAATCTTATTGGAAAGTTTGACTTCAAAGTGGAATTTTGGTACAACTGTTCGAATTTTGATACGAATATCACCATACGGGTCTCCAATGATTGCCAGATTGGCAATTATAGCTTTTGTTATGTTTTTAAATTAAAGTAGACTCGCGTACAAACTAGCTATCTTGCATGATCTTCAAACGACACTTTAATCTCGTCAGAATCCTTAAAAGTGCCATATTTAATGGCTGTTCTTCATTTTAGATCTCGATAAGACATAAATTTCACATATTTCCGTGGCCTACAATTTAAACAGCAATTGCAACCAGATTTTTTCCTAACATTTTTGTCCAAGACATCAGATATGTCCTGAAAAATGATGTCTCTCTCTATATAGAGTTGTCATGCCGTCCTCTTTTTCCCCGGACGCTGACCTTTATTTTAGGGCCTCCTGTGGTATTTTCGTTTTTTCGAATGAGCCAGAAAAATGCCGCCTATGGAGAAAAGCAGTGTCTCAGACACATTCGAAAAATTCCCCCGTAGACGCCTTAAAATGGAGCTAAATTTCAAGATAAAAGAGGATGGGATGGCAACACTATCTCCATGCGACATAAAAATAAGCAAAATTTATGTCGGATCGAGACAAAGTCTTAAAATTGAGGATCTATAGTCACCGTAGGTATGCCCCCAACTCGCTTGAAATCATACTAATACAGTAGAATCCCGATAATTTGTATTTCAAGGGACCAGCAAATTCATCCGAATTAGCGGGATATACGAATTATCGGGGTACGAATTATCGGGATTCTACTGTATATAAAAATGAGTTGGTGTATGTCTGTCTGTCTGTTCCTCTTTCACGCAAAAATGGCTGAACCGTTTGACTTGAAATTTGGCATGAGTGTCTGTGGTAGTTCTGGTTCCAACATAGGCATACGGAAAATTAGCGCGAGGGGTGGGGGGAGCGCTATGTTACTCTTTCGCGGGGAAACTACTGAACCGATTGGCCTGAAATTTGGCATAGATGTTCGTCGGGGGTCCAGCCCCAACATAGGGGCCTATTGCGATTATCGATATCTATTCGATCGACCATCGTTGGCCGGAACGATCGAAAAACAATTTGGTATTGCGTAAGGTTCATCGTTCAAGCAATCGCTATTGTGAATTTTTTAGTGTTTGACGTTTGGGAATTCACATTGTTGAAGTTATTTTAATGTTTAAAAATGACTTCAACGCAGAAAATACAATATTGAGCTCCCTTAAAAAATAAGGGAGGTGGATGACAATGGCGATATGAGCGAAATTACACCAGAAGACGGTTTTACAAACCAACGTCAAGGCGAAAATATTAAACACCGAATGTTGAGTTCTTTGAATTGACCAATATTTCAAATCTATGTGAATAAAACAGTTTTTAAGTTCATTTTTTATTTAAATTATTTTTATACCACTTTGGTCTTATTTATCTTCATTTTTCAACCAATTTTTATATTGGATTTTTGATCGAGGTTTTGATCAAGATATTCCTCATTAATAATTTCCTAATGTGTACAAATACTTCCATTTTATTATTAGCCTCTAATTTTGATAAAAAAAAGTAATTGCAATACTTCACCGATCGCTAACTTGACATAAACTTCACCGAACGATCAAATAAATGTCATCGTTCCCAACTGAACGATTTTATCGTTCACGAACGATAAAATCGATGATCGCAATACCGATTTTTCGATTTGACATTTCAACGATCGATTGACGAAGCTCACAATATGGGCCATAGACCCATTAAAAAGTAACCCGAGAGGTCGGGAAGGGGGTAAAGTGATCTCGAAACTTAGCTCTTCCTCTATGTTACCCTTTCGCGGGGAAACTACCGAGCCGATTGGCCTGAAGTTTAGCTCCAACATAGACCATCACGCTTTAGAAACACCCTAAAAAAATCCAGAAATCGCTGCCTAAACAAATTTTGACAAAGTACCGTTATTTTACAGAACCATTGGGTACGATGTTAAAAATTTGGACGTCAAATTCATGATTTTCTAAAACCTCTATTACAAATTGTGCCTAAAAATGACCAAAACCAGAAATTTTTTAGGGGTTTGGTTCGGTTCATATTTGAATTTTTGAGATTTAAAAACTGATATTTTTTCTATTCTCGACTAGATTTAGACTCCAGAACCTTTTTTACGTTAATATAATACCAAAATAAAATTCTTCATGCCATATTTAAAAATTGTAGCCACTGAATAGGACCCAAAAACCACTAAACCATTGACATTTTGGGGAACCAGAACGAATTTTTTGAAATTTTAGAAACCAGAACCCAATTTTTAAAACGTAATTGAATTTTTTGATCTTTCCAGACACGAGTAAATTCGTACTTGAATTTTTTTGATCTTTCCAGACACGAACGTACCTAAAGATTGAAAAGATAGTAGACTTTTAATTGAGGCGTTAAAAGCTAGAGTGGACCAAGCCACATAATCGAGTTTTTGAAGCTTTTCCACTTTTGTACTATTATTGAGTGTAAATTTTTGGAAAAAAAAATTTCTGTGGACTTTATTACTCAATGTTGAAATGTTCTTTTGTGCATCCAAACATTTTTATCTAGAAACTCACTCGCAATAGTGATTCATGTGGTTTGGTCCACTCTAGCTTTTAACGCCTCAATTTATCTTCACCTAAAAAACAAAAAAAAATCCATTTTTGTGTTCCAATCACATACAATTCAACTACCAGCAGCTCTAATTTAAAGATTTATTGATTTTCATTAATTAAATACAAACAGTAAAATCATCAAAAATTTAATTAATGAAAAATGCCCAATGAAGATAAAAATGCGTACAAATAGCAACAACATCGCTCACCCTATCGCCAGTATCTAAGATTCCAAATCAATGAATTCAAGATATTCAATAAATTGGAACGTGACAATTTCCAAGAAATGGCACACCCCTTTTAAATACACGTACGTGATTGGGGATAAGAGTTCTTAAAGATTAGAACAGCACTTCATATGTTGGCCAATGAATTATTCTTCTATTCGTCGTTTAAAGGACGTCAATTTCAGGTCAAGCTCTTTTGATTGCACGATGATTGCAAAATTCAAACAAACAAACTGTTGTTTGTTTTCTCGTGCGATTATGCAGTTCAATGAATTCAGGTGAAATTGTTGATAAAAATATTTGCAAGATTGAAAATCAATTTCACTGAAGATAGGTGAGTAATGCAAGGAATTTATAAGAAGATTTTTCCATCGCTATGCTTTCGAACAAACAGATGATATGACATGCGCTCGCTTTCGAGTGAAACGTATGTGGGAAACTAAAACATGTGTGACTTTAAGGAAAATTGAGGAAAAATTATGAATTTAAAGGAAACTGAAAGAACTTTACCAAAATATGTATTTATTATAAAAAAATTATATTCGTATAAAAATTAAACAATTTCAATATAGAAAAAAAAATATATTCTCGTAAAAGTAACTTAAAATTCGTCTGCGAAAAGCTCAAAGGCTTTATCAAGTTCATTTTCGCGCACCCCTTGATAGTCAATTTCTTCTTCTGATGATGTTGAATCAGCGTACTCAATCTGTCGCGTATTGTAATTGGATGGCGCAACTGACAAAAAGAATGAAAAATTAAATTATAAAGACGCACAAATTATTACGGGCTGTCCATAAAATACGTTAAAATAATTAATCGTTAATCAAAATTATATCAAATCAACAAAAATATTTTTAAAAAAATGTATATATCAAACCGGTATTCAAAATGATTTCTTCATCCAAAATGATCGCATCGTAATTGGGCTTAAGCCACATGTGCTTATCCGACTCAGTCGTCAATCGAGGCCAAGAAATTCCTATAGAAACATATTTGAAAATTCAAAAAAAAAATCAAATGATTTCGCATTTAATACCCTTCAACGATTTCGCTAATCTAACAACGACATTTAATCCGCGCAATTCGTGCGATGTTAATTCTGGATCGACACATCCGAATAAATTGATCACCAAAGCGTTGACTTTTTCATCTAGCAAGGTCCTAAAATAAATTCAATTTCTGATTTTAAATACGAAAAATCATCTTTGTTTAAGTTAACCTACATATAAACTAACGAAGAAGAGGTAACTTTCAAATAGTAATCTTTGATATCAACGGCAGAGATATTTAAGCAAATCAAAGATTCTGACTGTTGCCAGATAACATCTGGAATTTGGTACAGTCGAATCAACGGAGGCATAGGAAATCTATCGACGGCATTATCAGGCTTTTTGTTCATTGGCAATTCTAGAGAACCCTCGGAAATATCTTCACATTTATTCAGTTCTAAAACACTTTGTACTCCAACAGGTGAGACGTTATTTTTTGATGGCTTTCCATTTTCCACATTTTGTACTATCTTTGACTCATCGTCGTCCTCCTTAATTTCTATAATTTTTGGCTCATCGTCATCGTTAATTTCTACGATTTTACGTTCATTTGCTTCTAACTTATTTGGCGGTAAAATGAATTTCGCTGTTGGTGGTAAATTCAACTAAAAACACAAAAGTTTTGATAGAAATATTTAACTATAATTCAAAACGGTGATATCCATACCAATTTTATACACTCTTCTTGAGTAAAATTAAATTCAAAGTCGAAAATCTGTAGATCTATGTCGTCTTTTGGAAGTGGTGTTGGTTTGTATGGCTTGTAATCAAAATGATCCCAATTGGTTTCATCCATTGAATCCACTGAGGACACGTCTGAAGGATATTCTTTCTCAACATTACTGATCAAGTATAAAAAGTGGCGGGTTTCTGGATCGAAATTACATAAACCTAGTAGGAAAAAAATTTGAAAATGAATAAAATAAGATCAAAAAATATTTATAAAAAACGATTGTTTTTCAACTATTGGCACATCAAAAAATAAAAAAACAATCCTCTGAAAAAATTTCTGAAATAACTCTTAGTAAATTTCCAATAAGTCTACAAAATATTTCACAAATTTAGGGGGTAAAGGAAGTCTGACAAAAATATTAAACCCTACACAAAAAATCGAAAAAACGTGATAAAGAAGAAGAAAATGATGTCTGAAAAGGTGAAAATCGGCGTGACGTTTTTCATGGACAGGCGGAAATCATGATATCAAATTCCATACGAAAACAAACAATTAACAAGTACGCGTCACCAAGCTCTACGCAGTGATTTAAATCAAAAGCTACATTTTTAAGTGAAGAATTACTCAATTTTTAGTAGTTTTTCATGTCCTGAGCATAACTGCAGCTGAAATTGTACTAGCAAAAAGAAAAGTCCAGCAGGAAAAGTATTGATGTTAATCAGCCACATAAACATATCATCGAGGGTTATTAACACTCAGTTTAGCGTTTAAACGTAGGTTTAAATTGTTTATTAATAACTTAAGCTCCGGATAAGCTTAAACTGCTGCTAAACTCGAGTATGTTTTGCTCATTTAGTGATAATTTATTAGAATTTAATGAATTATAACAATAAATTGAATAATGTGGGATAAAAATTTGATTTGGACTGAATTCGAGAGTGTTCCGACTAATGATTGGAAAGTCTATGGGGTCGAATTATTGAAAGCAAGCACGTCAAGGTAGGGATATCGAATTCGATGACCGCGAAAATATTAGAGGGTTCCGAGGGAAAATTGATTAGGGATATTTGCACTATCTCACAGGACCTTCCGCTTGGAATTTTGAAATTCTGGCACCAGGTTTGTGATCAGCATCCCCGAAAAACCCTTAACACGTTGGCTGCCAAAGCCTTTTCAGGATTTTGATCGTGCAGTGCCAACGTCTTTTCACGATTTTGGTCACCTGAGGCCAACTTTTTTTTGTTATTTTTTGTTTCTTTGTGCCTAAAAATCATTTTTGACTACTCGCGACTTTATTATTGGTCCTAATTTTGCAGTTATAACGGTTTTTTTGTGTCGCACGTTTTCGTGCGACATGGCCTGGGAGAACATAAAACATCCTTTGGGGGCCACGTCGCCTCAGGGTAACATTTTTTGTGTCGCACGACATGGCAGGCCAACGTGTTAATGGCAATTTTTCCCGGCAAAAACGGGAAATGATATTCGCATTATCCTTACATTACCTTTCGTTAGGATTTTTGAAATTGTAACACCAGATTCGTAATAAGCGGCCCCGAAAACCCCCGAGTGAGACTTTTCAGACTCCTCTTGAGCAGGATTCATGGCGAAAATCACGGTTTAAAAATACCCAAACCCCCTTAGCGGTAAAATTTCGGAAAACCCCACCATAGTGAGCGCCTACGTAATGGTTGGGACATACTGTGAAAGTTTCAAGATTCTAGCTTCAGTGGTTTGTGCTGGGCGTTGATAAGTCAGTCAATCAGTCAGTCAGTCAATCAGTCAGTCAATCAGTCAGTCAATCAGTCAGTCATTCAGTCAGTCAGTCAATCAGTCAGTCAATCAATCAGTCAGTCAATCAGTCAGTCAGTCAGTCAATCAGTCAGTCAATCAGTCAGTCAATCAGTCAGTCATTCAGTCAGTCAGTCAATCAGTCAGTCAATCAGTCAGTCAATCAGTCAGTCAATCAGTCAGTCATTCAGTCAGTCAGTCAATCAGTCAGTCAATCAATCAGTCAGTCAATCAGTCAGTCAGTCAGTCAATCAGTCAGTCAATCAGTCAGTCAATCAGTCAGTCATTCAGTCAGTCAGTCAATCAGTCAGTCAATCAATCAGTCAGTCAATCAGTCAGTCAGTCAGTCAATCAGTCAGTCAATCAGTCAGTCAATCAGTCAGTCATTCAGTCAGTCAGTCAATCAGTCAGTCAATCAATCAGTCAGTCAATCAGTCAATCAGTCAGTCAATCAGTCAGTCAATCAGTCAGTCATTCAGTCAGTCAGTCAATCAGTCAGTCAATCAATCAGTCAGTCAATCAGTCAGTCAATCAGTCAGTCAATCAAGTTAAACGATTTTATATATATAGAAGATATAGGAATTTTACGGCCGAACTTTGTAAATGACAAATTAATTAATCGAAAATTAATAAAAACTAATTCTACAAAATATTTTATAAATAATGTTGCTGTATTTACCGTCGTCAACCATTACTTCGTTCAATTTAACATCCTTTTCCGTTGTGTAATCAACGAGAACGACTTCGTGTCGAAACAATTTTAATTCGCTATCCGGATAAGGATCTTCCAATTTCATACGCCTAGCATAGAGAAATTCAGATGGATCGATAATTTCGTCGTAGATTTTGTCACACAATTCATCACTCCAAATTCCATTGTCATTTGGCTGTATCCCAGTCATTTTACAGCGAATTGCCTAGTTTTTAAAATAAAATTATAAAAAGTTAATGTTTTTAATGATTTTTAAGAACGGTTTTCCCGTACGGGGAAAAAGTTATTCAATGTTTGCCAGACCCCTACTTGCATTTTTGTCGTTGGGCACGCATCTGCCACTAAATAACACACACGCAGGCACGTGCCATCAACCAAAAGTGATAGTAGAGAAGTTTTTCACCGCCAAAAAAAAAGATGTTCTGGTTTTTTGCCAAAACTGCTTAAGTGCTGGTATAAAAAAAGGCTTACCTGATAGGGCAAAAGCTTAATTAGATTATCAGGCGTTGGAATAACTTTGGCATTATCAAAATTCTGCGATAAGCCAATATCACAAAAGAATAATGTCATTTTCGCAATTCCGCTATCATCGCAAAAAAATTTCGTTACTTTGGCTCTGTTATATTTTCCATCCAACACCGCTAAACATGGCAAACCGAATTGAGGTTCAACCAAAGCCACACCTGGTGATCTTGCGTAGTCTTCGATTTTATTATAAAGATCTTCCAAGCTGGAATTTCATCAGAAATGTAAAAAATGCTTATTTCAATTAAAATTTATGGTAAAACCTAACCGATTCAAAATCTCTAAATTTTGTACGTAAAACTGAAAGGGCGTATAAAACGTTCCAACGCACACACGTACAAAATCATTTTCCGGCAATGTGGCCCATGTTTCCAATGACGTCTTCGCTTCACAAATAGCAGGAACAGTTGGAGGTCTCAAAACCCTTTTTGGTCGATTGGTTTCTTTTGAACATTTTGAATTTTGAACGCTGCCAGAACTAAAACTACCCAACAATTCAGCACCAGAAAGGCCGGCTTCAATCTGGCTGGCTGTGGAAAAATCCGTCTCTGAACTTGATAACGATCGGAGGCTTTTAAAACTTTCATCAGTCGTTGATGGGAAAATTGATGATTTATCGGAGCAAAAACTTCTATCAAATAGTCCTGAAAAATGAACAGTATTAAACACTCTTGGATACTGTTCGATGCTGCTGTTAAGCCATACTAACCGCATTCTTTTGCCATATTTTCAATTATTTCCACTTGCGAATTGTTAATGATTGCAAACTCCTTGCTAACCAATTGATTTTTTATATTAATCACTTCAACTTGCGTTGAGATCATTTTTAAACTCTCCTCTAAAATCAAACTATCAATCCAGATTGTGTTCATTAAGGCGAATCGAATATCCGCTTCCACATGGACGTCCGACTTTACGTACGTGTCAATCCATTTTCGAACAGTCGCTTTGGCCTTTGAGTCCCATTGCTCTTCGAAATCTTGAGGACTAATTCCAACCAATCGTAAATCGATCGCCTGAAAGTTAAAATTATACGCAATAAAATGTAGTGCTAAACATTTTTAATAGTTGGATTTTCACCTGGAATGGGAATTCCTTAAATTTCTCAGGTAACGCCAGAATATTGGAAGACTTACACGGCATAACTAATCCAGTGTCCACTAATTTCACTTTTAAATTAATCTCAGACGATTTATTACCCCGACTATTTGTATTTCAATATAGATTAAAACATTTTTAAACAAAGTTTTAGAACCAAAAATTACCTTTGCGAAATTTCCAAGACTTTACATCGATAATAAACGCGGTCTTCAACAACCACGCACAGATCGTCAATTTTAATCGGCCAATGGATAACATGGTTATCCGAATTTATAAAATGCTGTGAGAATTCAAAGTTGAATTTAAGATATCTGTCGGAATATTTTATTTTCTCCCATCTAGCGCCTGGCTTTGCAGCTTGATATTCCATTAATCTGACACAATAGTGAATCGGTGAGATTACATTTAAAATTGTGACTTTTATCTAAAGTAAATTTTAGAAAATTAATTAATTTTAAAACTACTTTAAACTATGAGTTATTACCTTTCCATTTGATGGGATATTCCTTTCTGGTTTATCGTATTTGGTCAAATCATGTCGATATTTGCAATCATTCAATTCTTTGCAATTTCCAAATTCCATCAAAATTGGGCAAAATTCACGTCCTGTTGCTATTCGCTGTTCTTCACGTTGAATTTTTATTTTCTATTTGAATGGAAAAAAAATAATAATGGCTAATGATTTCTCAAAATATTCTATAACCGGCTGCCCATAAAATACGTCGCGTATATTTTAGAATCCGTCCACAGTTTCTCATTTTCCCTTTTCCCTCTACTATCGTGATTTTTTTGGATGTGCCCCAAACATGAATATACACTGAAAATCGGTTCATCTGTTCACATCAATCGCATTTTTTTCGTTTGAGTTTGCATCCCTGATAAAAAGTGAGATAGACAGAACAGAAAAACTTCTAAGTCAACAACCATGAGTTTATATACGACATCTGACTCACGGTAGCTAGGTCTCCCATATGGTCTAGTCACTAGACCTAGTCACTGGCTAGGATATCTGGCTAGGATATCTGGCTTTCTATGGTCTAATGGCTAATAGCTAGGATATCTGGACGGATGAAATATTGCTCGTGTTCAGATTGAGACTATTTGAACCAGTAGCTGTGAGCAATCAGACTGCCGTGAAACATTTGGGAAACGGAACATTTCTAAAGAATTGCAAGTAATACGTGGAAATTGCATAAAAATTCCTTTTCCATATTTTATCCGAATCCACTGTTGACATAAACTTATAAGAAATTAAATACATATTACTTGAAACAGTTTTTACCTATTCAAGGAGAATTAAAGATATTGTTCGTAAAATACATTATTTGGTTTTTTTATTAATCTTTAGGTGCCTCGGAATCAAAAACACCGCTTAAAAGAACAACCCGCTTAAGAGAACCAATTTTGCTGACATTTTCAGTGTTCTTTTAAGCGGCCTCCACTGTATTTTCAAAACTCACCGTTTCAGCACGAATATACTAGATCGCTCTAGATTTGCTGTCCCAAATGGTCCCATTTCAATACAGTTCAATGGATCAGAACGAGTTAAATAAAAGTGAGATAACCGTATGAAAATAAATATAGTCCTCTCGTTTAAACCGTGAGCTGTCAAAGGAAAATAGACTTTAGGAATGGTGTTGGCGCCTAAAGTTAGTCTCAAACTTGTGAAATCTCACATCTTTAAGATCTTTAAGAATCCCAACTCCTAAAGGTCAAATTCCCAACTGAAGAATTATTGGGTACGGCCCTGTGTGGCAGCCAACCAATCAGAGCACGACAGGGGGAACTCTGAGAACGGAGATTTTAGTTTTGAGGATGATTTTCCAATCAGCAGTCCCACTTCCTCACCTTGCCTTCATGTTGCCAGTTTCTGTCCTATTTAGGCGGACTATTTCAACCAATCAGAACATGGTCATTGAGTTGAGATTTAAGCGTTAAATCCGCCGTCCAACCAATATATGGAAAATATTATGGATTTAAATTAAAAGTTTTAATGAAACAAAAATGTTTGATCGTGTAAAAAATGTAATCCTTCTAAAAAAGACATAGAATTTTGCAAAAAAAAAACCCGAGTTTTTTTGGAAATCGTGCAAAAAAAATCGTGTAAATCGAGGTATGGGTGTATTCTCAAAGCGATTATTTTTTAATCTTTAAACGAACGCCAAAAAATTGATAACTCATTTTTGTAAGATTATATTTGTTGTTGTTTTTTTTAATTGTTTACTTATGGTACTTCAGTAGCTCTGCATTAATCATTCGATTTTTTTCCTCAGTCATTTTACTATTTGTTGTGCCGATCTTCGTTGGCTAAGAATTGTGCCTTACCAGTTTTTTTAACAAGTATTAACTGGGGAACAAAGTACGAAGTCAACTTGTATTTCATTTACCTTAGGTTGATTATTCGAATCACGTTTGATACGAAATGGGATCAAAGAAACTCGGTTTTAGACGTCGTAGCAACATACCTACTGTTAGAAAAAGAGATATTTTTATATTTTTAGAAAAATATGCAAACAGAATTTAAAAAAAATAATTAAGAAAACAGTTATTAATATTTATAAAAAAGGGAAAAAAATTTCCCGCGCCGGGAATCGAACCCGGGCCTTCTGGGTGAAAGCCAGATATCCTAGCCACTAGACCACGTGGGATATGAGTGTGTCTTAACCAATTGTGCAACTCTAGTTGAGACAACAGCTTTAGGTGCGGTTCCTTAGTTCTAAAATTTAATTTAATAAAAATCTTCTTCCGATGATACAAATTAAACGCAACTAATAAATATTAATGATAAAAAACCTTCTTGGTTTTTATATTTTATAGTTTATTTCTCAAATGGATTCAAGAAACTGAGTTTTAGACATTATAAAAGTTACTACGGAAGTGGAATTCAAAAAAGTATAAAATGATAACTATTAGAAATAAAAAAAATATTATTGACTAATAATAACTTGTTATTATTAAAGATAATAAAGCTCAATAAAATGTGAAGCGGTATCAAAAATTTCAAAGTAAATTTCAATCAATTGTGTTAAAGAATATATTAGGAAAACTCTTTAAATTCAAGATTTATTCATTTATAAACTATTTTATCGATTCTCAAACAGTAATATTAATAAATTTTTTGTTTTCGGCCATGTGCATACGTTTTATAAAAAAAATTGTTTTTAAAGAATTTTCCGTGGATCGTACGCTGGCCAGACTAACTCGTATATCCCACATGGTCTAGTGGCTAGGATATCTGGCTTTCACCAATTGTTGATACCGCTTCACATTTTATTGAGCTTTATTATCTTTAATAATAACAAATTATTATTAGTCAATAATATTTTTTTTATTTCTTATAGTTATCATTTCATACTTTTTTGAATTCCACTTCCGTAGTAACTTTTATAATGTCTAAAACTCAGTTTCTTGTATCCATTTGAGAATTACACAATTCAATCTAAAAACCAAGGTTTGTATCATTAATATTTATTAGTTGCGTTTAATTTATATCATCAGAAGATTTTTATTAAATTAAATTTTAAACTTGAGAAATACCTCTAAACCAGTTTCCCAGCTAGAACTTCACAATTGGTTAAGAAACACTCATATCCCACGTGGTCTAGTGGCTAGGATATCTGGCTTTCACCCAGAAGGCCCGGGTTCGATTCCCGGCGCGGGAAATTTTTTTCCCTTTTTTTTTAAATATTTCATAACTGTTTTCTTAATTATTTTTTTTAAATTCTGTTTGCATATTTTTCTAAAAATATAAAAATGTCTATTTTTCTAAAAATAGACATGTTGCTACGACGTCTAAAACCGAGTTTCTTTGATCCCATTTCGTATTAAACATGATTCGAAGACACCAGGCGAGGGGTATCGAGGGGGAATTTTCTCAGAGGTTAGATCTATCTAGATCGATTCCTTGTCCCCGAAAATCCCTAAAGCCCGGGTTCGATTCCCGGTGTGGGAAATTTTTTTTTATTCTATTTCAAGTTGAGAAGTTTTTACTTTTAACATTTCTTTTTTTTATTAGTTGCCGAAAAAATTATTATAGGGGGTGGGGGGCGAGAGGTCACTTGCCCCCAAAATACGAAAATGCCTCAAAATGCATTTTAACACATTGCGTGCCAAGCTGATTTTTATCGAAGTGGATCTTCAAAACTTTATTTTTATATTCCTTTCAGTACTTTCACAGCTGTTTCCGAAAACCAACTATACACATACATTTGCCAGAGGCTACTGGTTAATAATATGCCACTACATTTCCATGCAACATAATCCAGAAGTGAAATTTTCAATTTTTTTTAGTTCTTATTCATCTGTAGCCGTCATACACATATGTATGTTATGACGTGGCACGAAATGTGTTAAGAGTTCCAGAGTCCTCCCAAAAACTACATTTTAGCAATTTTTGTTTCTACAGTGGCGTACGTGTATTTTTTTTAATTAAAAAGTTTTACATAGATTGCGAACTGCAACATTGGAAGGCTTGTACCTTATAAACCTCTGCAGCGCGGAAAGAAACATAGACAACATATTTGAGGCTCTAGGTTTTTTTTATGAATGAATCTTTTATTTTTTACACCCTTATTCTGATAAGCTTGCGACACGACGGATGTTTACACAAATTAGAGTCCTGTCGTTTGAAGGACTTTGAATCGTGGTTTCATAAAATAAATAAAATCTTACCTGTGATAACGCTTTTATCTCACTAGGAATCTTATATCGATCGTGCAATTCGAAAAATTCGACTAGCTTTGGCAGCTGTGAGTTGTTATCTTCATCAAGCAAAATTAATGATTTTGCTGGTGGCTTTGTCGACTTCTGAAACATTAAACGCTTTTACAAATTACCGTTTGTTAAAAATAAATTTAAAAAATTTACTTCAATTTGAAATGGATTTTCATAATACTCCAAAAATACAGAATATCTGAATACGAATTTCGTCCATGACGCTGGAAGTGAATAGCTAATCATATTTTGTGCTGAGAAGACTTTTAGTTCATGCAAAACACTGTCCGTGCATACTAAAATCATGTACTTTCCCAGTGGATATTTATGCCAATCCACAATAGCAGCTGAAACGCGTCAAATCGTTTATACGAAAAAATGTTCGAGTAATATTAAATTTTTACCAATTTCATCAGCGTTTGATTGTCCGCTACAAGAAAGGAACGACGAAGAACTAGCTTTGAGGGCAAGTTCAACCTCTGAAACTTCTTCATCTTTGTTACAAATAATAACTAAACGTTCCGTCTGGTATGAATGCTTTTTTAAAAAATCTAAAAAAAATATGTGAATTAATTTTCCTTGAAAAGAACAGAATCTACTTTTAAAAACGGATACCTAAGATTTTTAAAGATTTTGATGTCTGTTTAACAATTTGCATTGACATTTGAGATCGCATATAGACTGCTGCTTCAATATAAGAACCAATACAGAGTTGGGGATTGCTGCACATCTTGAAGAATCCTTCGAGACGCGATGACCAGATTCTAGATGTGACCACCAACTGGAAATATTTTATGTATTAACGGCTTTTTGTTTTGGAAAAAACTAAGACCAATACCTGAACTGAAGTGGTTGTCTGCTCTTTGCTTATACGGCAACATTTTCTGATAATTAACTGAAGATCCGCTATTAAATTATTGTTTATCAAATCAATATTGTCGATCACTAAATGCTGAATTCGTGAGCTACTAAAGTATTTGATGTCTTCTCGCAAAAGTCTGGCTAAGCAAGGGGTGGTTATTACCAGGATCTCACAGCATCCTAACAAACGCGCCTAGTATTTGGAAGAATTTAGGAAACATCATTTTACTTTGAGTTTTATTCGTTTTACCTTAACTTTCTGCATATCTCTTTTACCGAATGCTCCGACGATACGCGGTTTTTCTGTGGACTTGTCGAAAAATCGTTTACACATGCGAGTGATTTTCTCAACTTCCACCGATGAGGAAACAACAATAATTCCGACTGGTCCAACAACGCCGTCTGGCACGGATTCCTCCTCGTCGAATTTCATCTTTACGAAAATTTTAATTATTACTATGTGAAACCATAAAATTGAGATTTTTTTTATAGAAATAACAGGAAGGAGGTTAGCGGAACGCAGTTTAACATCTTCTGGTTGCGATCCTGAAGGATTATAATTGGAGGGAAACCCATTGGATGATAAACAGTTGTGGACAAAAAAAAAGTATTCGTCAATCCCAAAAATGCACATCAAAATGTTATTTTTAATTGAAATATTTCTAAACTTCAAATTCACTCACCTTAATTAAACTACAAATTGCTGGTAGATAGGATTGCGTTTTTCCAGTGCGGGCACTGTTGACAACTACTAAAGAATTTCCCCTCATCAAATGTGGCCACGTATGAGCCTGAATGCGGTAGATTTCATAAAATCTATGACCGAAAAAATAAGAAAACGTTCAAATTTATAAAATTTTCGTCGTAAATTTCGTTTACTAAAAATACTTTTGTTTGTTATTGCAAAAAGTGTTACTAAATCCGGAAATGAGGAAAGACACTTTTTTTTTGAAAATTTCTGTACTTTTGAATTATAGGAGTCCCACAATAGCGTTTTGCCGCGCGCGTCAGCGGTAACATTTCGATGCTTGAAAGTAAAACCGCAGAATGCCAAGCTCTGGGTATTTCTGGGTTATACCTTTTGCGGTTACATGCGTTTTTTTCTCATTAAATGTATGGAGGTTTGTCTTCTGTATTCTGTGCCAAAATACGAACAGTTTGCAAATTGTTCGCGGTGTGTACCCGGAATTACGTGCGCTGGCGACCCAAAAAATTCGGCCGCTTGATTTAAATACCATCGGATGTGATGCCAGTGGCATAGCGACGGGGAAAGGGTGGAGCATTTTTTTGGAGTCGGCAAATTGCGGGCCCATCATACCAAAAAGTCAAAACATAAAATGTCGGCGGTTTTTTCTCTTTTGGTATTTTTATAATTTCAGTTGGACTTATCCTCTTGAACAGAGCTTCTCCACGATGCATTTGAAATATTTTTAACCCATGTTTACAGCAAGGCTTTTCTTTTTAAACTAGAGATTCAAACGGGTTTTTTGAACTGAACCATTGAAATTTGAGTGAACCAAAACCAAACGATTCTGAAGAAAAGTTGTCTGAACCCAACCAAATATTTAAAAAAAAAATGTCTGAACCGAAACAATCACCCTCATTCTGAATGGCGAATTACACGACAAAAGTCACGTCGCGCGGATTTTGGTATTCTTATTGGCGAGTGGAGCGACAATCGGCAAATAGCGGCAGGTTGGCGTGACACGTGACGTTTCTGTCACCGCCAAATTCGAAGTGACAGTACTCGTCCCGCTCAGTAAAATACATTGGATGAAGAGAAAACGTAAATTAAATACATATTTGGACATTTCTATTGCTCAGTATTCAGTTAGACAGAAATTACGGTATGGTTTTAAATTGTCGATTCTCGCGACTATGAGAATAGCAAACTCGGCGTGACGTGACGTGACAATCGTCACGTCGAATGAAGTGACGCGCCATTCAGAATGAGAGTGAATGTCATCGTGGAATTCCATTTTCGCGCATTCCAAAAGGAACCAAATACGAAAAAAAGGAGCGGAAAAAGGAGAGTAAATAGGTGGTCGTGTAAACAGGCTCTATGGGTGGTTATGTAACGTTACTTTTCCAATAGTTAATAGAAAACTATAATTTTCGCCATTTACAAAACATTTCAAGTCGCTAACCCAACGCGTTCTCGAGGTTTTTAAGATACGTACAACGGACAGACCGACGAACCAACAAACCCCCGGACCGGCAGACCGACAGACAGATACACGGACATCCTCATAGTTTTGCCTACAAGGGATTTGGTACTGATCAGAAAATTTCTATCTCCCCTGTTCTCGAGTCGGTTTCCGTCAAGGTTACAAAACTTTATAGTTCTATAGCAAAGGAAAGTAAAAATCAGAAATCCAGTTCACTCTTAAACCAAAATGGAACCACAATCAAAAAACTTTTGGTTTTCATCTCTGAAAAAAAAAAACTTAATAAAGTGCTGTATTTTAAAGAAAATTAGTTTAAAAAAATGACAATTGCTTTCGCTCATGTTACAGAAAACTCATACATGAACGCCAGAGTCACCGCCCTTGACCGCTTCGTAGTGCGACCCCATAGCCCAAAACCGTCTTTTAATACCGAAAAGTTTACTTTGAAGTTTAGTTTAACCCTTTCACTCGGCGCGTACACAATTGTGTACATCATATTTAACTCGTATTTCTAAGAGAATTAGAAGGGAGAGGGACAATTATTGACAATTTATGTACACAAATGAGTATATAATCAAAAAGAGACTTCTAAAAAGATATTTAATTTTTTTAAATTTTGAGATATATTTTGTTGCTATATATTATTATTGAAAAAAGCAAAAAAAAAATTTGTTTTTTTTAATAATAATATATATTTTTATATATTATTATTGAAAAAAGCAACAACATATTTTTTTTGCTATTAGAAATAAATGCCGAGTGAAAGGGTTAAATCGATTTAGGCGTTCTCCAGTTATAAGCGAAAAGACAGACAAGCAGATACTCGGCGCTTCTCTTAAAATAAATTAAACAGGCCAGCACTAATTTTGGTGCACTCAACATTAAATTTTTCAGGTAATTTAGTATCAATGATTTCAAATCTGATCGTGGTTCAGCTCTAGTTTCACAGATAGTTATCCATAAATACCCCAAAATGTGTAAACCATTTTATGGACTACCCCGGAGATCTCAAAAACTACAACTGACCCAGTCAAACGACTGTCAGATTCCGAATCAGCGTGTCGAAAGTACCCAAAAAATACACCAATATCGAATGCACCAAAAACCCTGTTTTTGTCGATCTGTGATTATTTGATTGAACCTTCGCAACACCATGTAAGCAACAGAATTTAAACTGTGTGAATATTTACAAAAAAACCCCCTCACGTACAGCGCGGCAAACTATAGCGAAAGCGAAATTGTTAAATTTTCTTTTTCAAAATGTCGTTCCAAATTCCCAGAAAAGGTACTCTTTTGAAAAAAAAATTGTTTGTTTGCTTTACCAAATATTTAGAAATAATAAAATTTACCGCATGTGGGCTAATTCTGTATGAACTTCAGCACAAAAATTTGCATTGGCCAATTTATCAATTGGTTTAGCGATATGTTTCCCATGAACCAGTACAAGATGCTTTGTTAGATTGGATTGGACGCTAGAGAAAATAGGAGAGAAAGAAATTCATGTGTAAATAAAACATCATTGATTTTATTATAAAGTTTTAATGTGATGTAATTCAACAGAGTACATTTCAAATGTATTCAAATTAAAAAGTTCTTCTATTTATTAATTTTTCTTCTTAGTCATGAAATAAAAATAGACCTTCATAATAGCATGAGAGATGTCAAAAAAAAACTGTGAAATACAAAACAACAACCTACCAGGTCTCCGGGATATTATTCAAAAGACTACCAACATTTGCAGTCATATGATTATTCGTCAAATAGTCATTAAAATGTTCAGTCTTTTTCTTAGTCTTGCTGCTGCCTTGCAAATCTGCATTATTGACCGTATGTCCAGCTGGATAAATTGGTTTAGCCGCCTCGGCAGTATCTGAAGTCGACGACACTTTCGATATTGCGCTCTTTTTCTTTTTATTTAGACGTGCAATAATTGCGCTCGGTGTATTTTTATTTCCGCTGCCCGAACTGGTCTGAGAGCTATTATCACCGCGTTTTAATTCATTATCAGAAGATTTCGGTGTTGGTGCAGTCACAAATGGGGATTCTTCCTGTTGAATTTGTTTTTCTATCGGTTTTTGTGGCACTTCCTTCACAATTTCCCTCTCTTTTTGTGGGATTTTTTCATCGACATCATCAGGAATGGATTCGGATTTCTTGTCAGTTACAGTCAATTTTTTAAGAGTATCAATTGGCGGACGAGGAATCGATTTTCGATACTTTTCTAAGCGCATCTTTCTAGACGTTCCAGCAAGCTTAATAATTTGAGAGTCCGCATCGGCTTGTTCCTCTTCTATCACAATTTCGTTGGGTTTCTTGTCAACTTTTCCATCAATTTTGACGACTGGCTGACCCCTCATGCTTGCCGATTCATCGAAAAATTCATCATCAATCGCTGACATTGTCTCCACTTCCAAGCATTTTTGATTCCGAGTCTCCCAATCGTTGACTTTGTTCTCAGTTTCATAATCACACTGTGGTTTAGAATTCTGTAATTTCTCGACGCTTTCACGATATTTTAATACCTCCGTGGTCAATCGGTTTTCAAGCAATTTATTGCCATTCAACTCAGTTCGAGAGACTTTATTCGTGCCAATTTTACGCAAAACTTTAAAGAAATCCTGGACAACATTCTTAGCGGCGTTGATCTCTAGTAAAACTGTGGTTGCATTCACCAATATATTCGTATGCGTTAAAACTCTCAGTTGGCCAAAAAATTGACCATCGATCGTCTTTAGTTCTGGATAAAATTTAATCGAATCAGCTTCGCTAATCATCTTTTCAATTGTGCTAATGGCTAATGATGACCAAGATTTGCACATTACCACTTCAGTGCAGTTGTTTTCAAAGGAATAGACCTGAAAGAGAAGATAATAAAAGTTTTTATAGCAAACTAGATTTTAGTAATTAGAACAAAATCTAAGAAAACAAAATTCAATTGGCAATAAATTAGATAGAATAAGTTGTCCGTGCTTTTCTTTAAAAGATTCGGATGTTCTTTACCCCTCCCCTTACTCCCCCCACCTATCGGGCTACTTTTTAATGGGTCTATGTTGGGGCTGGACCCCCGACAAACATCTATGCCAAATTTCAGGCCAATCGGTTCAGTAGTTTCCCCGCGAAAGAGTAACATAGCGCAAAAACTAAGTTTCGAAATCCCTTTACCCCCTCCCCTTACCCCCCCCCCCCTCGCGCTACTTTTCCGTATGCCTATGTTGGAACCAGAACTACCACAGACACTCATGCCAAATTTCAAGTCAATCGGTTCAGCCGTTTTTGCGTGAAAGAGGAACAGACAGACAGACACCAACTCATTTTTATATATTAGTATGATTTACCGGCAGATTATTCTAGCGGTTATTTTCTTAAAATCTATTTTTAAAAAACCGCGAAAAACTATGAAAAGCAATCAAAACTCAATATTAACAGAAAAAAGCAATCAAAACTAAATGAAATTCGCCTTTATTTTGTGATAGCTTTGAAATTTTCAAACCGCTGGTAAAAAGTAATTCTTTTCATACAGCAAAATGAAAATTACCAAAATCAAGGTACCCAGACTCTTGCTGGCAGCAGAAAAAACGGTTCGTGGTTAACTTCAACCATTTGTATTTATTTCTGTGACATGTTTTGATAGCAAATGTTAAAATTTATCCTTAAAAATGTAAAAACAAAAAACTGCTGACTGTTCGGCTGTTTTATATGTGACTCTTGTGTAATTATCTTTCGAGCAATCGAAAATACAATCTAGTAAATATCTGAGATGTTAAACTCAAGGGCAGCCACACGACATGCATTTCACAAGAAATTGTTATCAATGTTTCTAGGAAACTCTTTATCTCTTTTATGTTTTCTTATCTACTAAATAGGAAGTCATACATTTCTGTGGCGAGGTAGCATCCCTGATTTCATGAATGCTATCCGCCTTGAGCTCAATATATAAGTTTTTATGTCATTTGACAAAACCATATTTGTTTTATTACTCAGAAATTCCGACCCTCCAATTTGTGTAGCCATAAAACTTATACTTATCGGAGAAAGTAAAAACACATGCCATCGAAAATGCCTTAGGAATAACCAACCATAACAAAATTCTTCTGGATTTTCAAAACATGTGATTTTTTGCTGACACTTACCTTTTGTGCAGGAACGATTTTGCTGAGTCCACCAAAACAAATCAAGTCAAGCTCGACGTTAGCGAATTCGGCTGGCAGCTTACGAATCCATTTACTGTCCGTCTCCAATGGCATTCTAAAAGTACGATGAATAAAATTCAAGTTAAACATGAAATGATAGAAATATAAGAATATCCTACCCATGATCGATTGCCCAGACACTGTATTTAATTTTTCCACTCGGCATCTCCAGCAAATTGTCGACTTTGCCCCGAATCCATCGATTCCAAGCGATATTGAAAATTGCAACCAACTACAAAAATTAATAATAATTTTTTTTTAACAAAAATAATGTTTACAGAAAGACGAGAAGGGCTGCAATTGCAGAAGGCAATTGTGAAATTCACCAGATGAAAATTTCAAATAGATTTGGGTTAAAAATTCCAATTGGGGTCTTGAAAATCAGTTAAAAATCTCCTTAAAAATCAGGCCAATCGGATTTCGCTGTATGGAAGAGTTATGCAGAATTCTATTATAAATACTTTTTGTTGTTATCAATTATTGGATAATTTGCACTGTTTTCGGGAAAATTGAAAAAAAACTTCCACTTTCCACTTGCCTGGAAGACTCGGAAGTCCGATTTTTCCCACCCAAAAACTTGACCTTATATTATTACTGAAAACATAAGGAAAACTACAATTTCCAGGGACCAATCGTGAAATAACCTATATGATGACAGACAAAATGTTTATTTTAAAAAACACATTTGTATAGGAGAGGGGGAAAGAAGTGGTCCGATTGGATTTGAATGTATGGAACGGTTATGTAAAATTATAGTCTAAACACATATCATCTTTATAATTTTTTCGATACGACTCACCGTTTTCGAGAAAATAAAGTATACTATTTGTATGGGGGGGAGGGGAAAGAATGGTTCAATTTTGTCCGTTCAAGAACTTAGCCTAGCCACTTACGAGAAACGTGCCTGTACAAAATTTCATGTCTAGCTCAATCCTTTCGAAAGTTTTGTTCACGGACAGATGGACGGACGGACGGGTATGCGGAAATCAAAATCTTTTGTAATGCCTAGCATCCTGGGGTAGTTCAGTTTTGTGTTCGATGATTGGTTCGATGCGTTACAAACGGTATACTAAATCTAATATACTTCTACATATCATATTGAGTATAAAAACAAAAGAATAAAAAATCCTTACCTCGTCAAGTTGCGGCGTGTAGCAAACATTTGACATCCCTTTATTAACAAAAAAGAAACTCTGGATTTTATTGTCCAGTGAGAAGAAGTCGGGATTTTTATCCAGAATGCTCTCATTCTTGTACCAAAACATGTGGGGATTCACGTAGTGGGTGATTGTGATGGAAACTCCATCGTCTTCCGCATCCATTTTGAGGTTATTTTTGCAAGAATTTTTTCTTAAGCCAATCCCGTGCAGAAATGTCTCTAAATTTGTTGAAAATCACAGATTTCACTCTTTTCTGAGCAATTAACCTAAATCCGAGATAAAACACGCGAACTTATAACGGGACTCGTCTGTTTTTCGCGGTAAGCAAAATGAAAGACACCTTCCCTTGTGAAATAAACACTCTTTCTTCAATAATCAGGAAATCTTGTATATGAGTTGCTTCCTCAGCTACACAAATTGTAGTTGGTAATCAGAATACCTCCAGAACAACACAAAGATCTTCTTCTTGACGGCTAGAGAGCCTATAATCTAAAGAGTGAACAATGGGACGTGTAACAAAAAAAGTTTTTAAAAAAATGAAAAAATACACTAAAAAGGAAAAAATAGTGTGTCAGAAATAAAGGCGAGATTAATATTCATTTTATTTTTTATGCTTTTATCTCGCTTTTATTTCTGATACACAGTAAAAAAGTTTTTTTTAAATATTTTTTTTGGATTTTTTTATTTTATCTTTTTTAGTCATTTCGTATTTGATTAGTATAACTAAAAATTCAAAATGACGCCTATCTTTCACCACGTTTATTTATTTTTTTTTAGTCTTCAAATTTGAGATATTCTTACGGACTTTTTGACTCTAGAGTTTATTAAGTGGAGAGTGTGATTAAAATTTCATTTCATCTAATTTACTAATTTCAGGGATAATGCCTTTTTACAGGTATTTACAATAGATAACAGGTAAATGTAAAAGTAATTAATAAATAATTTTATAATTAATTTGGTGCCATGCCATAAGGCCATATGCAATGGTCTTATTGCTTTACGTGAATAGTTTTGGCAGCACAAGCATTCCTCGATTTACGACGTGTCGATATCACCGTTGCCAGATCGGGGGTTTTAGCCCCCGTTTTGGGGGTTTTTTTAGCTCACGGGGGGTGTTTTGGGGGTGCTTTTTATTTTTTGAAATTCAGGGGTTTTTTCAGGGGGAAATCATGATAGTTGAAAAAAAAAAATTTCTGAATTATAATATAACATTTTTTGAATTCTTGTTTGATGTGAAACCTGTGTAAAGAATTTGCTTCACATGTTATAATTTAGCGTCATGACCCTTGTGTGTGCTACATAAAAATCAATTTCGGTTCACGCCGTGGAATATGATATGATTTCGAAGGAAGGAAAAAAGTCCAGATTATCAATAAGTCCTGATTTTCATACACAAACATAGTATGTTTTGAATTTAGTTTACTTGTTAAGTTTGTGTTTTTTTATTTATGAAAAATTGAAATACATTTTTGTTTTGTTTAATATTGTTTTTTAATACTGAAAATATTTTCTTTCTTCCACCAGATTGTCGTAGGTTTAGAAAAAATAAAATAATCCAGGAGGTTCTTTAAAGGAAAAATTCTCAATGATAAGCAAATTTCAACTTTATCATAGAAACATAACAGAAGCTATAATTGCCCATTTGTCAATTATTGAAAATCCGCATGGTGGTATGAAATCAAAGGCCCCTATTGTGAGCTTCGTCAATCGATCGTTGAAATGTCAAATCGAAAAATCGGTATTGTGATCATCGATTTTATCGTTCGTGAACGATAAAATCGTTCAGTTGGGAACGATGACATTTGTTTGATCGTTCGGTGAAGTTTATGTCAAGTTAGCGATCGGTGAAGTATTGCAATTACTTTTTTTTTTATCAAAATTAGAGGCCAATAATAAAATGGAAGTATTTGTACACATTAGGAAATTATTAATGAAGAATATCTTGATCAAAACCTCGATCAAAAATCCAATATAAAAATTGGTTGAAAAAATGAAGATAAATAAGACCAAAGTGGTATAAAAATAATTTAAATAAAAAACAGGGATGGGAAACGTTATCGTAACGTAACGAAATAACGAAATAACGAAATGATTTTCGGGCTATTTCTTCATAATTACGTTATAACGTTATAGAAATTCAATTCCGTTACAATAACGAAAAACGTAACGAAAAACGAAAAAGAATATTACGTTTTTTCGTTATTTATTAATATTTCCTTGTTTTGTTCAGTATTATATTTTTGTGAAATTTTCCACAAAAGTTCATCAAGTATAACCCCACAGACCAGCCACCTGTAATTAAAAATATTGGAGTAGTATTTTTAATCGTATTTTGATTCTATTGTAGGGGCCACATCTATTAGTTTTCCATCAGTTTTTGGGAAATTGATGGGAAACTGATTGGTGTGAAGGTTCGCGTCAGTCGCGTCAGTCGTATCACATTAGAATAGAACCAAATATTATTTTTTGAACTTAATGCAATAATAATGCAAACACATACTCTCTCTTTATTATCCACCGGTATTTTTTGAACTCTACAATCAAAATGAAGCGAAAATTTTCACAAAAAACTGTCAGTCTCAACTGATAGATGTGAACGCTTAACTGGATGTAAAAAACTGACGAGTACCGTAACAGTTGCGACTGATGGAAAACTGATAGATGTGGCCCTTACATAAATCGGATTTTGTTTTGCCCCGATTCCCTCTATTTCTGGAGATACGAAAAAGGAAATCTTTCAAGCAACTTTGTTGGTATCGAAAATATTTTATTTTTAGTAACTCCAGAAGTACAGTGAATTTCGCGAAAGCTAAGTGCGATTCAGAATCAGCGACGTCAAAATAGCCTAAAATTATATATCTTTGATATTGACCAAAATGTCGATTGTTTAACTTAGTAATCACTATTTTATTTTATTTTTGTTTTTATTTGTATTTTCTTTTTGCTAAGTTTTATTTTTTTTATAGAATTTATTTTTATGGAAACTGAACTGAATTACTTTGTGACAAACTATTATTAAAGTGCGTATTTTTGTTTGCAGTTTCCATACAATGTGTAACGAAATATAACGTTATAACGTAACGAAATGAAATTTTTTATCGTTACAAAACGAAATAACGTAACGAAATAAAAGTTCAATTTCGTTACGTACCGAAATGTATAACGTTACGATTTTTTATTTCGTTTCCCGTCCCTGATAAAAAATGAACTTAAAAACTGTTTTATTCACATAGATTTGAAATATTGGTCAATTCAAAGAACTCAACATTTGGTGTTTAATATTTTCGCCTTGACGTTGGTTTGTAAAACCGTCTTCTGGTGTAATTTCGCTCATATCGCCATTGTCATCCACCTCTATTTTTTAAGGGAGCTCAATATTGTATTTTCTGCGTTGAAGTCATTTTTAAACATTAAAATAACTTCAACAATGTAAATTCCCAAACGTCAAACATTAAAAAATTCACAATAGCGATTGCTTGAACGACGAACCTTACGCAATACCAAATTGTTTTTCGATCGTTCCGGCCACCGATGGTCGATCGAATAGATATCGATAACCGCAATAGGCCCCAAAATCCCACTTTTAAGTCAAACTTTTCTGATATGATTTTCAAATTCCTCTTTAAAGTCAAACTTTGTGCTATTTTTTTGAGATTCTTTGGTTAAAAATGTCCAAATTTATGCCCTAAAAACTAAAAATAAAAAAAAGTTGCTGGTTGACTGTTTTATATACGACAATTGCCTAAATTTTGGTTATAACTAATTGTTGCAATACGAATAAAAAATTTGGGGGTTTTTATTTCAAAATAGCCCGTTTCAGGGGGTTTTTCAGGCTATGACGGGGGGAAAATTTGCTGGCTGTCTGGCAACTCTGGTCGATATACAACGCTCAATATTTTGTTCCCAACTTCGATATTAGACAGACGGTAAAAATTCCATATACACGCGGTTTACGCGATTTTTTTTGCACGATTTCGAAACAACACATTGTTTTGAAAAATTCTATCCCCGTTTGCACGGTCAATATTTTTTACATGGTTTTGAATTTTTAGTTTTTTTTTAACTTTTAATTTGAACTGATATTATTTTCCATATATGGGTTCGACGGTACATTTAACAGTTAAAACCCAATCTTATTAGATATAATTTCCGATTATTTCCATGGCCCAGGTAATATTCTTTGGAGACCGTATTTGTCACAATTTTCTTAATTTCTTTGGCAAAAATTCTCGAACACAATATATCTGCAGTGTCATTTTAATGGTAGACAATAAAAAAAATCGCAATTTATGACTATGTGAGATCTAAAATAAGAGAATTTCATCTAGTTTAAAAAGCGTCACCGTGGTTTTTATCATTGTTTATTTCAGAATAAATAAGAAAAAAATGAGTAAAATTAAAAAGGAATTCGAAAAAAATTAAGTTTTAAGTTTTCTGAACTTTTTACTTTATTTTATAAGATTTTTTTACACCGTGATTCATAGTAACGTATCTACCATGTAAATTGGCTCCATCACACAAAAACGGCAACTGTTACTAGCACCATATTTGGCACAAAGATTACGCTATCTTGGTGATGGTTCGTACGCAATACCTACCCCTTCACACCTCCCCAGAACAAATGAAACAGTTTTTTGTGATTTTCTTGAAAAGGGTGCATCCTACCAAAGACAATAGTATTTTGTATATAATCTTACATGACTCTTCAATACATTTAAAATTCGTCGATCCGCACCTTCCCCCTCCCTCAGACAAATGCAAGATTTTCGCAATTTTCTCGAAATCGGTGCGCCATATCGAAAAAATTATAAAGACAAAATGTGTTTAAAACACGATTCTACATAACTCACAGTACAATTCATGACCAATAGCCCGAAAATTATCAAATAATATTAAAAATTTATATGGTCGAGAAATTCAAAAAAACAAATATATTTTTTTATACTTTACAATTTGAAGAATGAGGATTCAAATTTTTATCAAATTGAAGCATCGTTTTTAACAAAATTTCTATCAGTCAGACTAATTTTTATTCAACACAGAACAAGGTCAGCAATATAAAATTGATAGCTCTTGGATTTTGACTTATTAGTATCTGCACGTACCTTCCCTCTTAAATAGTGGACGTTTTTATTCGGAAACCCATTCCTCCAGTCAAATTGGCGCCAACTTTTACATGCATAAAAATTATTTATCAGATGTTAGGAAAAATTGGCTTTAGTCTATCAGTAAAATGGGGAAATTATCGAAAGATTTATGCGCTAATAAATATTTGTCAATAAAAATAAATCCAATGATGATATGAACATTTCTACCAATAATTTTCTGTAAATCTAATTTTCCAATTTTCAATTTTATCTTGTTGAACTACTTCAGAAGGGAAATCTTTTTTCCCGTCTCAAGTAATTCGAAAATTTAATTATTCGAATTTTATAAAAGTAATTAAGAAATTATGAAGTTCTGCATATGTTATGAAAACATTATTGGTAAAAGTTATAACATAAATTTTATGTAAGAGAATTTCGGATGAAGGACGAAGACGTTTAACCGACGGACGAACGTCTTAATCATTTTATGGGTCATTAATTGTAATGAAAGTTGTTGCGCAATGCTCAGGAATGACGTGACCCTTTGAAAATTCAATTTAATAACGGAAAGGAAATAACCCCCTTTTCACGCCACCACATTTCGGACAATTATTAACAGTCGACCTCAGGTAAAAGAACCACGGATGTTACAATAATTTGAATAGCACTAATAAGTTTCATAAAAAAAATGGGGGAAAATCGTAAACATTCGTCCTTAAGGGGGTAAGGCCGCAAGGCTATTTTACATGGTGTCTTATGGGGGATAAATGACCTGTTTTCTCAGAAACCACTTATCGTAGCTTATTCAATTTTTACACACGTTTCATTTGTGCCAAATTACATATCTTTAGCTGTTTGTTTTTTATTCTGATGAAAATAGTTATTTGCAGGACATGTGAAACTTTTTTGTTATTTTGTGTGATAATTCTCGACGGTCTATATTCCATATTTCAAAAATTGGCGGGAGTTTTGATATTTCCACAGCTGTTTTGTTAGCCAGTGTTGCAATCTTCAAATAAAAAAGTTGTGACTCCTGTACTTTTGGAACAAATGGATCTTTTGTGAAAAAAGGTAACGTTTCAGGAGACGCAAAAAAACAAAACTGTTAGTTTTTAAAAGGTTTTCGATTGGGAGATGAGAACAGAACTGAGCGGGGGAGGGGTAACTGCTGTAGGTGAGTAACACCCGACCTTGTCCACTTTGAACGAATATTAGAAGCACTTTTGCGGTCTGTGGCGTTTTGTGGTGAAATTAGTGTATAAAGCCTAGTACGCAGTTCGAGTAAAATGAAATTTTAACGCGGTCTCCAAATTGGCACATTAAAACCGAAGTAAAAACTGTTTGTGGAGAAAAAACATTGACAGCCGAGCACACACAATTAAAAAATCACACTCGTTAAGAAAACTGGAAACAGAACCTCTATTATTTTCATCTGTCAAATTTTTACCTCGAATTTAATGTACCGAACAGTTAAAATGCTGGTAAAATCAAGTGGAGACTTTCTACGCCATCTAGTGTAGTGTAGTGTAGGCAACATTGCAACATGAGTTTTTCACATCATTTTACCAGCGAACTGCGTACCGCTTGGTAAAATTTCTGAGGTTAAATTTAAGCGCAGTGTTAAATTTGTATGGAAAATTCCATTTTACTCGAACTGCGTACTAGGCTTTAAGCCTAGTATGCAGTTCGAGTAAAATGAAATTTTAACGCGGTCTCCAAATTGGCACATTAAAACCGAAGTAAAAACTGTTTGTGGAGAAATCAAATATTCTTTCATTTATTTAAATTAAAAAACCACACTCGTTAAGAAAACTGGAAACAGAACCTCTATTATTTTCATCTGTCAAATTTTTACCTCGAATTTAATGTACCGAACAGTTAAAATGCTGGTAAAATCAAGTGGAGACTTTCTACGCCATCTAGTGTAGTGTAGTGTAGGCAACATTGCAACATGAGTTTTTCACATCATTTTACCAGCGAACTGCGTACCGCTTGGTAAAATTTCTGAGGTTAAATTTAAGCGCAGTGTTAAATTTGTATGGAAAATTTCATTTTACTCGAACTGCGTACTAGGCTTTAATAAAAAAGAGAATGAAAAAATCCATTTTGTTTTTATTTTTCCGGGCCATACCCATTCAAAAAAACTTCACTGGGAGATTCTATGCGACGATAATGGCTTAGGGAAAATTCTTTTCAAATAGTACTTAAGAAATTATTTAACTGAATAAAAGAAATCAAAAAAAAATTTTTTTTTTAATGTTTGTTAAAAAAGATTTTATTTAGAAAAAAATGCTCTAAAAAGTAAAAAATATTTTTTTAGGCAGAAATAAAAGTGAGATAAAGCATAAAAATAAAATAAATATTTATAAAATAAATATTTATTTTATTTTTATGCGTTATCTCGCTTTTATTTCTCATACACAGTGCCCCCCCCCCCCCCAATTATTTTTTCCTTTTTAGTGCATTTTTTTAAACAAAAGCTTTTTTAATCTTTTTTTTATTTATTTTTTATTTTATCCTTTTTAGTTATTCCGTAATTGATTAGTATGAAAAAAAAACAAAATGAAAAGGATAATCACATTATCCTAACAGGACTTTCCTTTATCCTTACAGATTTCTTAATGCCTGAATCGGATTCAGCGATCCCAAAAACCCCAAGATGCGATTTTTTCCCGGGAAATTTGAGGAAGGGGATAATCGCACGTTTTCCTTACAGGACCTTACGCTATCCAGATTTCTTAATGTTAGAATCGGATTCAACGACACCAAAAACCTTCAAATGAGATTTTTTTTCCGGAAAATTTGAGGAAAAGAAAAAAAAAACACGTTATCTTTTACGGACCTTCCGTTATCCTTACCGATTTTTTAAGGTTAGAATCCAGATGATGTTTTCTTCCGGAAAATTTGGGGAAGCGGTAATCACGTTGCCTTCTGGTATATCTTTACAGATTTCTCAATGCCAGAATCGGATTCAGCGACCCCAAAAACACGACTTTCTCTTTTCCTAGAAAGGACGATGTAGTGAAAATATTGTGTTTTCATCGAACTTACGTATTTGTGCAAAATTTCAAGTCAAGTGGGCCAAAATTTGATTGCAAGATTTGAATCTGACAGACAAACAAACACGAAGGCAAGCTAAATAAAGGCTTTTAAAAAATATCCCTTCAGATTTTTTTTAATGATTTTTTTTTGGCGTTACTGTATTTCTAATTTCTCATGTATCGTAATTTCTAATCGTAACCGTTAAAAAAGTCAAACTACAAATCTTCGTCATTTCAAATAAAACTTAATCGAAGTGCGTGTATCTGAAATTGAACCGAAACCGAAAAGAAATTGACGCTTTCTTGGAACGATAATAAGTCTGGAATCGATCGCGAAACTCGTAAAATGTCGAAACAGATGAAGGTATGATTGAGTAAATGCCACATGCCATTCAACCACTATTCCCCGAAGAATGGAAATGTGACAAAAGACGCCAGCCATATGATTGGTGACCCGAAAAAAAAGTTTCCTTTATCAGTGACAAACTATCGTCGGTGACGGACGACATTTCGAATTCCATCTGTTCAAAGGATTCGCATATTTATATAAAGGGGTAGTAAATTCACCCCGCTCTCTTCTTCATTATTTACTCAGTGACAAACATTAAGTTCAAGTCAAATAAAAACTTCTTATCTATTTTTAATTTTTATGTGTGGTTACAACTGCGACCTAAAAAGGTCTTTTGAGAATCACTTAAGCACGGAAATAACGACAGAAGCGATAGCACCTGATTGGGGTTGAACTTTAAACTGTCCGCATGGACACATGGATGGCTTGTGATGACCTCCGGCGCGCCAAAATAGACGGAAATACAAAACGAAACGTTATTAATGTTAAAAGTCACCCCAAAAATAGTGCTTTTGTTGGCAATATGAAGTCACGATTCATTACGCGACGTTGTGTGGCCACACGTAATAATGGGCAAATGCCACCGCGGGTGAGAGATCGTGCGAGTAGAGTGGGTGTTGCTCCGTTTAGCTGTTTCAGTGGCCACCTTGAATAATCATGGCCAGTGACTGTCTGGGAGTCGATGGATGGGCGAGTGGTTAGTCTTGGTAAATGTTGGACGAAACAGGACGAAATAATTTTGGTCAAGTTTCAGTATTGTGAAAAAGCCCAAAACCGATGGGCCTTCGCGGATAGCTTCCCAATCGTTCATTTAGTTGTCTATAACTTTTTTTTCCATCGGAATTCAGTAATTTTTGAATTGGATTAGTCCTTATTGTTTTGATTCAAGTTCGTTTAATCATCGTACAGAAATCACACCCAAGGGAATTCCGTCCGCTAGTACTTAATACTATTTACCTGTATGTTTTTTTACAACAACAAAAAAATTGACATTCATACTGTGTAAAAGCAATTAACAAATGACGAAAAGACGAATATACGACGTTGTGGAATTCCTTGATGCATATTTGACATACGGCGTTTATTGTAATTTGGACAAAAAAAAACACCCCCAATGAGTATCATTAATTATTAACGGTGTTTGCCGGTTTTATTTTGTCCACAACGGGAGTGTGAGGCGTTATACATACTGGTCAACTTGAAATCACGGCTCAACGGTTAAAAAGGTGTCAATAGTGTTCATAATCATAATCGCAATTACAATTGTCTATCGCTCGTAGTATGTACCCTATAATCGGTGATTTTGATGATTGTTGCCACTATCGAATATTTTTTCTTTCTTTCTTTGAATGGGAAAAGCGTCAACCACTTTTGGGGTAGTTCTGGTTAGTTGCACTCATTAATAAATAATTTCTTATCGGATGGACACGGGGATAATGTTTTGCTTAAAATAGTTTTTTTTATAGTCGTCATTCAGTCGGTTACTGAACTTTGCAAGGATTTGTGCGAACAACCAAATAGGGGTTGTTTTAATGATTTTTATTTAGTTTCCTGTGAATCGTTGGAGAAGCGTTTACATTTCGATTTGTGACGGTGTTTATCCGTCGGATGGTGACGGTGACTGTGAAAATACTTCGCCGATGCCGAAAGAGTCTTGTAATTTTTGGTAAGTGGTTTAAATTTACTGTAGTGGATTTATACACCCCGATTCTGATAGTCATGTCGTTGTCGACAAGAATCGTTTTATGTGTTGTTGTGAGTGCTTTTCTACCAATAAAAACACGTAAAACGACTCTTGTCGAAAACGACACGGTTATCAGAATCAGGGTGATAATCTTGCACACAGAACATCCTTATGTTAATTCAGAGAAAAAAAAACGATTTAAAAGCAAGTTTTCTAATGTTATACAGTTTCAGAATGCATTAAAAAGTACAAAACAAGTTTTCCCACTAATGTTGTAATGTCCCTTAAAATGGTACATTTTGATAAAAATTATAAAGTGTGTTCCCTTGGAAATGTGTGAAACTACACCGCCACTGTTTGCTATTACAATAGCTGTATAACTAAAACATAAGAAAAGCTACAATTGCCAGGGGCCAATCGTCAAGTACTCTATATGATGGCAGACAAAATGTTTATTTTAAAAATCCATTTGTATAGAAAAGGGGAAAAGCAATGGTCCGATTGGATTTTGATTTATGGATGAGTTATGTAAAATCCTATTCTGGACACATTTTACCTTTATAAATTTTTTAATATGACTCACAGTTTTCGAGAAAAATGCAAAAAACTGTTTCATTTGTATGGGGGAGGGGGGAAGGAATGGTTCAATTTTTTCCGTTCAAGAACTTGGCCTAGCTATTTACGAGAAACGTAGCTATACGAAATTCCTAGTTCAATCCTTTCGAAAGTTATGGTGTTCACGGACAGACGGACGGACAGACAGACCGGCAGACTGACGGACGGACAGACAGACGGACGGACATATAATGTACAGGACGGACAATAAATTCTTATTAACCAGTCTAACGCTTGGAGCACAATGAAAGCAACCATCACGCATCCAAATGTCACTTACGAGTTTATTTCACAGAAATGCTTTTGAGTGAGCACAGTGAACGCATTGAACGCAACCATCGACGCAAAAGTTGCCAAACTTTGAACTTTAACGCAATAACTCTGCGTTGACAGTTCATAAAGTGAGGTTGGGGAAATGTCGTTCAAGAAAAAATTGATAGCTTTATTGCAATAACATACAAATAACAAAGATAAAGACCAACAAAGCAATTTATCGCTTCAAAATCTCCCATTTTTAATATATTTTTATACTTTAGTTCACTTTTAATTTTTCTGTGTTTGTCTCACAACGCAATAGACGACGCTTCTATTGTGCTCAACCACTCCTGAACTGCGTTGCGTGACAGTTCGAAGCGTCCTTAGTTGCGGCTTGGTTGCGTTCATTGTGCTGCAAGGGTAAACAGTCTAAATATTTAGAATTTGGCGTTCAAGGAGGATTATTTGAGGTTATGGTTTTGTGCCAAATGTAATATCGAGTGATGGATAATTGTAGATGAAAAAACTACTGCAATTTCATCTACTTAATGGCAATGGTGCAGCCAGAGGGAGATGGAAGCAAAAAAACAATGAAATAAAATATCACTACTTTCGTGGCCCCGCACCTGATGCCCGGACCACCCTACCACTATCCCTCTGGACAACACCAATGTTTAACAGATAGTAGTCAATAGTGTAAATGATTCCTTACTTATCTGATAAATGCGCCAAAGTGCACTTTTAAATTTTACCATAATTTTGCCTTCCTAATGGAACATGACATTTTTCTACGATTAATTTGCAACATATCAATTCACATATTTTTTTTAATGGTTTTGCGATTTTTGTCGCATTTCCCCAACTTTTTCTATATCAATCCGATATCAATGTCAAGTGAATTTTCTGTATGACGCTCGATATCGATTAATCATTAACCCATTCTTTGATCTACCTAATGTCCTTCTGAAATATACCTCATCTGGTTTCGTTTTTTGCACATGAAAAAAAATTTTCTCGTGTTCGATTTTTTTTCTCCGTCCTTTTTTTAGATTTGGGCCACGTGCTGTTTTTCTGCTTAAACGTGCGTGTCGTGAATGTGTCTCCAATGAACACAAGCCTTAAACACATACGGATGTACCTAATCACACAGAAAGGAGACAATTTGACGTCTATTTCATACGCAGGGCAGTTTTGCAGGGCAGACAATGAATAGATTTAACAAAATCTGAAGTAGACTTACTATGACGAACTTTTTTTTAAAGGAAAATCTTACTTGAAAAATGACTAGAAAAACAAATAGTGTTCTCTTTGTTGGTCATTTATTTTTCAACTGGGACTTTCCTTTTAAAAAATTAGGTCCGTTATAGTTTTACTAACAGGGCAACGAATTTCTTATTCTTTCATCAAAACCCACTGTTTTTGATTGACCTACAAGCAGCATGGCAATACTCGCCCTGCGTATGAAATAGACGCGACAATTTGTTGACATTAAATTCTAGGTTGGAAATGGATTTCCAAAATCAATGACGAAAATCTGTTGCTTTTAACGGTGGATTAAATAATTTTCCGCCAAAAATATTTATTACCCACACATCGTTCGTATATCTACAATAATTGGAATTGTGTCAACATAGTTGGAAATCGATTTCTGTCATTAATTTCCCTTAATTAAATCCCTTTCTGATGTGTATTCGTTTCGGATTAATTCCACTACGGATGTTTCATATACGCTTTACCACAAATGTGTTATTATTCTCGCAATGGTTATATGAGTTGGTAAAACTAATTAGTAAATTAATTTGAAAGGAATATAAAAACTTATAAAACTCACGAAAAACATTTTTATGATCTTCAATAAACAAGTCTCGGTGAAGTCATTTAGAAAAATAAAATTGCATGCAAACCTACTATAAGTATTTCGGTGCATTGGTAACATTATTTTGTTATTTTTGGATATTTTTACAATCGCTTAAAACGTCTAGTTGAGAGGCTATAAGAGGCTCCGCTCCGCATATTTAATCCATCCAAAGTTCTTAAAATCTTATATTTTTTCATTTTCAAAAACAAGCATCGTTCTAAAAATCGTCAAAATCACACCGCTCCCACCTTCCCACAAAACACACAAATTTTTGCTAGCATCTTGAAAAAAGCACTTCTGCTTAAAAACATTTATAACAAAATAAGAAGGCATTTTAAATAGTATTTCCTATAACCAAAATCGTGATTGGACCTTGAGAAATTTAAGTCTAAAAATATCCCGCGTATGAAACGGCCCACCTTCTTCTACACAAAATATAGGTTTTGTGATTTAAAATCAATATTTTCTCAATTTCCACACAATAACAAATATGGAATGCGAATAAAATCACTGTCCTACGACAATAACAAAAAAAACTACAAAAGAACTAAAATAACTTTCTGTGGAGTGAGTAGGTACTAATCGTCTATAATTAGAAGAATGACCCTAGTTTTCACATAAATTAATTATATATGAAAATTTGAGCAAAGTAAGTTTTTATAGTGCATCCTGTGTAGACCGGAAATTCGTCTAAACCGGGCACATTTCATGTTTATGTGCGAGTTTAGCTTATACTGGTTTCACTGTATACCTATAAGGTTTTATATTTATTACTTTTCTTTGCTACAGAGGAAATGTATTGAATTCATGACGGAGGCCAACTCGAGAACGGTGGCAGATAGAAACTTTCTGATCAGTTCGAAATCCATTTCCGGTAAAAATATGAGGATGTCCGTGCATCTCTCTATCGGTCTGGTCTGTGCGTTGTACGTATCTTAAAAACCTCGAAAACATGCTGAGTTACCGACTTGAAATTTTTTCTAAATCAGTTTTATGAAAATCGTAGTTTTCTATCAACTTTCGGAAAACTGATGTTAGCTATATCGGGTACTGCCCATACATTTTTTTTATTTGAAAAATACGGTTTTTTGAAAATTTCTCGAAACCTATGTGCTTTTGGGAAGAAATGAATATAACAAAATTTAAAGGATATAAAATGTTCTGCATTTTGTGCTTTAACGGGATACACATCTCTAACGATTCTCAAGATATTTAAAAAAAAAAATCAGTTCTTTGAAAATCTCTCGAAAACTATGCACTTTTATGAAAAAATTAATATAACCAGATTCAAAGGAAATAAAATGTTCTAAAGTATCTTTAACGGTTCTCAAGATATTTGAAAAAAATATTTATTTTTACATAAAATTTTGTGGCAGCCAACGTGTTAAGTCATGTAGAGTAAGTTCGGGTACACCTTCTTTTATTTTCATAATAAATCACTAGTTTTAAAAGCAATTATGTTAGAATTTCGTTTAAGATACCTCCAGAGGCTTGCCTATAATATTCCACAGCAATGTTACCAATCATAAACATAAAAACAAAAATATGATCAAAAAAGTACATTAACTGAAAAAGTAGTGCTTCAAAAAATTGGCGGGTAATGTCAATGTCGTATACTGTTTCTTCCATACAAATATTTAAGCTGGATAATGTGGAATATTCAGGGTATTCACAGTCCTCTTTTAAATTGCGAGTAATTTTACCGCTCGGTAATTCAGTCAAATTTAACAGATTTTTACCGAGACGGTAACTTGGTTCAAGTAAAAATGAATTACCGGATTCGGTAATTGTAGACATGCATTGAGGGTATTCACAATCCTCTTCGGTATTCGGTATTTTCGGTAATATTAAAAGACTGAAAATATTCTGCTGTGAACATCCCACAGCACAGATTTGAGAACAGCGCTTTTATTTGATACGTGACCAAATCATGAACTGCGAATTTGATTGTAAAATGTATCACATACCTTTAAATCCATGTTTGATGTATTCTTTTGAATTTCTATTGTGGCAACGGCTATCAAAATTGAAAAAAATTGCAGTCCGATGAGATAACCAGCGAAAAAATTTGACAACTAAAAACATTACTAGCGCCACTCGCGGTTGATTCTTGATACCGAATACCGAGGCTGAAAAACACGACTCGAGGCATGTATACAATTACCGAATCCGGTAATTCATTTTTACATGAACCAAGTTACCGTCTCGGTAAAAATCTGTTAAATTTGACTGAATTACCGAGCGGTAAATTTACCCGCATTTTAAAAGAGGACTGTGAATTCCCTCAATGAGTCGTGTTTTCCGGCCCGGTTATTCGGTAATGTTTTTAGTTGTCAAATTTTCTTGCTGGCTTTTTGTTAATCTCATCGGACTGCAATTTTTTTCAATTTTAATAACCGTTGCCACAATAGAAATTCAAAAGAATACATCAAACATGGATTTAAAGGTATGTGACATATTTTACAATCAAATTCGCAGTTCATGATTTGGTCACGTATCAAATAAAAGCGCGGTTCTCAAATCTGTGCTGTGGGATGTTCACAGCAGAATATTTTCAGTCTTTTAATATTACCGAAAACACCGAATACCGAAAATTAAAAGAGGACTGTGAATACCCTGACTGTTTCATCCATTCAAAAATTAAATATTTGTATGGAAGAAATAGTATGCCACATTAGCCCGTTTTCACCATGGCAAACCAAAAAAATGATTTCTTAGTCAAATTCGCATCAATCCAAAAATGTTCCTTTCAAAAATCAAATGTGTTGTCTAAATAATCGTTCACTGATTCACAGTTAAAAAAAAAACAACTTAAAATTGGCCTTCGAGATTCACTTGAATGTGGAGACAATAAAATGTTGATTGTGCTCAAAAACGTCTTTCAGAAAATTCCGGTATAACCTGATAAAACATGGACTTGTCAACACCAACAATGGTTGCCGAATTTCACAAAAAACAGTTTTGTATGTTTGATCTTGCGATGCGACATCTCATATACCAGAAATGATGGTGTACCACATTACCCGCCGATACCACAATACCCGAACTTATTCTAATGCATTTTTTCTGGAAATATTTCCTCAAAAATGTTTACGTCGTTAATCTTACAGGAGCTTTCCGGTCCGAATTTTAAAATTTCGACATCAGAAAAAATTCTTCTTACTTTTCCCAATAACTTTTCCATTTATCATAGCATCATATTTGCCACGGATTATTAACCCTTAAAGGCACAGAAAAATAGGAAATATTTTTACCCGTGCGGCATCCGAAAAAATTTTTTTTTTGATTTTTTTAGTAGTTCTATTTGAAAGTTTCATGCGGCAATGGTGGTACAATTTTGTCGGTGGTACAATTTTGGTACCACCGACCCACGGCATACAGACAACCAAGGTATGCTGTAAACTCAAATCTGACATTTCGTTGCTACGTCACTTGTGCCGATTATTTCGTCAAGTGCAGAAGAAATTTTGTATTCTGGATGGTTTTTTTTAAATTTGTGCGATTTAAATTAAATATTTGTGAGTTTGTGAATTAAATGCGTTAAATAGTGATCAATAAACATAAAAATTAATTAAAAAAAGTCGGCACAAATGAGGTCACACATGACTATCAAAAGTTTACAGCATACCTTGGTTGTCTCTATGCCGTGCCACCGACCAGCATTTGTTACGGAAAAGGTGGTACATTGCCTGTACCATCATGCCTTTAAAGGTGAATCGATATCACAAAAATTTTGCTTTCAAAACACTGTGCGCCGGAACAAAATTCCTAAAACCAAGACTGATCTGACAGTTTCTATCTCTGACAAGACCTAAATCCAAGATTGTCTATGGTAATCCGACACGTATGGTCACACTAATTATTATCTGTCGGTCGTTGACTTTTTTGATTGCATGTAAAAATCACAAGTGTGAAACATTTCTATTTATCAAATTATAGTGCATTTAATTTATTCATCAAATTCAGCATAAATTAAATTAACCGGCATAAGTTTTCAATTTCGAACAATTTGCATTTTTGGTGCAAAAAAAAAAACAATCACACATGATAATTTTCTTTTTCTACTTTTTAATATTATGCCCCTACAAATTTTGTGTGTCGATCGCACACCTATAAAAGTGTTACCAGCCAAAATTATTACATGTTTTTCGTGACAAACTATTAAGCTCTTAATGTAAATGATAATAACTTTATTTTCAAGGTGATTGTTAATAGAAAAAAGTCATTAGTCGACATAAATTTTTGAAATTTTTTTGTCCAAAAAATTGTAATTCCGAAATGATTATCACTTTATAAGAAATACTATTATTGTTGGTATTTTTTTCGATAGTTGGAATAAAAAAGCTCAAGTATTCATAATATATTGACGCCTCACTTACCCTAATTGTACCTATTTTGAAATCAACAATTTATTATCATTATTAATTGAAGTGGAATAACTATTTAAGAAATTACTTCGGAATTATGAAACTATTTTACAATTTGTTTCATTATCCTGAAGTCACACGTTAGTCTTAAATGGCACGCCGAGCATTAAGCCACACAAAAAATTATGAATATACGCGAAATGCTGTTCAATACCTCGTTGAAAGGTCAGTTTTAGAGAAAATGTTTATAGGAGCCTCCACACGTAACATTGAAGAGCATCCAAACGATCAATGTTACTTGAAACATGAGTCATTCAAGTAAAATTGTCAAGTAACATTGAACGTGTGGAGGCGCCTTATAAGTTCTAATTACATTTATGGAAAAAAAGTTTAATAGTTATAAATTTCGGAACAAGTTTTGAGGTACCTTAGAAATGTGTAATTGAGGCGTTAAAAGCTAGAGTGGACCAACCCACATAATCGAGTTTTTGAAGCTTTTCCACTTTTGTACTATTATTGACTGTAAATTTTTGGAAAAAAAAATTTCTGTGGACTTTATTACTCAATGTTGAAATGTTCTTTTGTGCATCCAAACATTTTTGTCTAAAAACTCACTCGCAATAGTGATTCAAACACAAAAAAATTCACGATTTCGACGTGTGGGTTCGTCCACTCTAGCTTTTAACGCCTCAATCGTACAATCAAAAAAATGGGGTTAAAGAAGACAATTGTTTAGTTATTTTGTTTTTAAAATCGAGTGCCAATCGAATACAAATAACAAATGTTAATTTCTTATATAAATATCTTGTAAAACTATTGTAGAAACAAATTTTGTTAAGACTTAAGCTGAGTTTCCACACAAAAACATGTGGCTTGGAAAGCGAACAAAATAGCTAAATTCAAGTTCTCGTATGAAAAAAACGGATCACCACAGTACCCTCACTATTGTTGTGATTGATTTACCGTAATACCCTACAAACCGATTTTCCCTGCCCAAATAAACGATTTTCCCTGCCCAAAAGCAAAAAACTGGTAAACTTCTATTTTGAATAGTGTTTCAAATCGTGAAATCCTTTTTCCAAAAAAAAGTACCACTGGATCTAAAAAAAAAGTTCCATGGCCGTAAAAAGTAGTGGTCGAAAATTAGGTACACTACCGTAAGAACTTTTTTTCAATTTTTTTTGTCGAATGTTTTTGTGCTCAACGCAAGAAGAATTTTCACTTTGGTTTCATTGAATTCGGACAAATCCTTCTATGGAAAAAGGCCAAAAAAACGAAAAATAGCATACTTTTCGGGAGGTCAAAAAGGACCCTGGATTAGGGATGTCAAAAAAGAACCGGTTAAACCGGTTACCCGGTGTTTTTTCTTCGGTTAACCGGTTTTTTTCGGTGTTTTTTTTGCACGGTTATACCCGGTGTTTTTTTTTTTTAAAGCCAAAAACCGTTCAAAAACATCGATCATTTTTTTTTGTACGGAAAAATAATTTAAAACCAATTTTCGTGCAACTGATTTGTTAGAAACACTTCTTTTTAGGCACTCTAAACCAAATACAATATTATATTGTGCCATTTATGGCCTCTTAATGGTTTATATGCCACTTCACGCGTTTTGTTTATATTATAGTGTATTTGTTGCGTCTAAGACCTAACCTACCCAATTTGAACAAAACGGTTTTTCGGTGTTTTAATAACCGGTTTTTTGGATCCGGTTAAACCGGCCCGCTTTAAACCGAAGTCTTAAAAACCGGTTTAACCGAAAACCGGTTTTTTTCAAAAAATTGACATCCCTACCCTGGATGGCTGCCGATGTAAAAGTACGTGTCCCTTATTTTTTGACATATTTTAACTTATGTAAGTTTCATCAAAATCCGAGGGGGCCACTTCGCCAATGTTCCTGGATAGTTCCATTTTTTTTTTACTTCCGCACTTCGAACCGTTTCTGTTCATGCAATGTCCATAAAATACGTCACGCATTTTGAACTGTCTTCACCCCCTTCCTTACGCTTTTTCGCCATTTATTATATGAAGTTTAGTGTCGCCGTCACACTATCGCAGACCCCCCTCTCTAAAAGTCTCACGTGTTTTATGGACGAATTTATTAACATTGAGGAAAATTTTTCATGAAGCAGACAACTTGTACTGTAATGGTTCTCTGTAATGAACTGTAATGAAAAAATGAAATTTCAATGTGTAAAACTTATTAGCAAAAGAGATTTTCTCAAATTTTCTACAATTTTTCTTTATTTTAGGTCTCGATCAGACATGAATTTAACTTATTTTCAAGTATGGCCAAAAATTGTGTCGTGGAGACAGCATTTTCCAAAACATTTCTAATGTTCGAGAAAAATCTGTGTCATTTTCACCAAGACGAAATCTCACAGAGAAAACTTTTCTGGTCAAATATTTTGAATTGACGAGACAATTTCAATGACAAATAAATCAATTTCTATGATAAGCCGTCCTTCACCAAATACAAATTTTTGGGAAACTTTATTTTCATTTTTTTGCAGAAAATTACAGAAAAATTGAGGAAATCTCTTTTCCTAATATATTGTACACATTGAAACGTTGATTTTGATGATTTTTTTAAATATTTTCATTGCCTTGACATTTGACAGGTGAATTGTTCGGCTTTGGCCAAACCACCTTCGGCTTACTTTTGGTCCAAGTCGAACTTTGGCCGAAGGTGTGATTTTTGGCCGAAAGTGTAACTTTTGGCCGCAGGTGGCCGAAGCTGAAGTCGATTAATCGGTCGGACTCTAGTTTTATCCTTAGTTAAAGGTTTAATAGAAAAGTGGGGTGGACAGTCCAACCCTCAAAATTTCAACATTGTCTGCCCACTGACAAGCATATGACAAGCTCTGACAAGCGTATGACAAGCTCTGACAAGCGTATGACAAGCTCTGACAAGCGTATGACGAGCGCTGACAAGTTAAATAGTCAATACTAACTTGAATATGAATTGTTTTTAGTAATTGGTCAATTAGTAAATTGATTTATTTTATCCAATCTTAAAAAATACGTAGATTAATAATATTAAATGTCATATTAACTATAAAAAAATATGTTAAGTTTTATTTCTTTTACCCGACATATAAAACCTAATGAAGAAATAAATTTGTCTCTAGTTTGATATCAATATTTAAACGAAATCAATATGATTCGAAGAGCAATGATTTTTTATATATTAGCAATATTTAACTTTTATATTGCGAGTGCGAGTGGCAATCCTAAATTTGACATAACAAAATTATCACATCATACAGAAATTATATATAGAAATTGCCAATTAAATGATGTTCTTCTATTTTATCCACCAAACGATCCGGATTTCTTTTTCGTTGATCAATTTTCAAAGACATTGCTGAATAGTAAATACACTTCGCGTTTAATTTTTACCGAGTCAAAAATATGGAACATAACTACTATTATTCATAAAAATTGCCTCGCAATAGTTTTTGTGAGTGCCAATAATAATCAAAGTCTTAATTTAATCAATTGGGGACTAAAAGATGGTCACTATTTTAAAATTATTATCGTTTTAACATTTGAAATCGTTCAAATTAAAAATTTTTACTTAATGGACTTATTTAAGTGGTGCTGGAATCACAAATTCCTTAATATTCTCGTTTACTTTCAAACAAATGAAAGTTCCAATGGGTACCAAATTTTCACATACGATCGATTTCCAAAATTCGAATTAATTGAGTTGAAAGACATCGAGGCTGATTGCAGTGAAATTTTTAAAGAAAAAGTGCAAAATTTAAAAGGTTTTGAAATCAGATCGCCATGTAAACAGGATGTTCCTAAAGTTTTTCGATATTTTGATCAAAATGGAGTGGAAAAAATTAGCGGATTTGCAGTGAAGACGTTTTTTAGTTTCCTGGAAAAAATAAACGCAACCTGGAAAGATATTTCATATGAAATAAAATCTAAAAGTCCTGAAATGAAAACTATTTGTAATTTATTGAAAAACAGTGAAATTGATATTTGCATGCATAATTATGGAATGAAAATCGTAGATTATCCTTACTCCAGTTATCCAATGTACTTTGTGGATTGGTGTATTATGGTTCCAGCGGCTAAGGAAATTCCTCCTCACGAGTATTTATTGCGATCATTTGAAAAACCCACCTGGATTGCAATAATCGCGGCTGTGATTTATTTTAGTGTGATTATTTTTATATGCACATACATTACCAGTGGTCAATGCAAATTCGGCTTAGCAATGACTGACACAATCCGTGGACTTTTCTATTTGCAATTCAATGATAGACGATTTAAAAACTCATGGAGAAATGTTCTCATCATTGCACAAATTATGATCCTTGGACTAATCCTAAATAATATTTACACGGCTTTATTGACGAGTTTTTTCACTAGCACCTTGTATGAACCTCCAGTCGACACAATGGATGAAATCATCGAAAATGGTGTTCGCATTTTAGCAATCCCAGAGGAAATGAAATATTTTATGAACGACTCTAGATTTCCGCAAGGATTTAAAAATCTTTTTGTTGGAGTCGATGCTGATGAGCTCATAGTTAGCAGAAATAATTTAAACGCATCTTTTGGATACACGGCCCCGTCAGATAAACGCTCTCTGCTATTTGAACAGCAAAGGTTTCTAAAGCCACCACTTTTCCGGTGGACGAGTACCTGCCTAGGAAGATATTTGTCTGCATTCCCGACGGCTCCAGATTCACCATACCTGGATATTCTTCAAAGGCATATTTTACTAACCCAACAGGCCGGACTGTATTGGAAATGGGTGGAAGACTCGTATATTGAAGCTAGGCAAGCGGGCCTTATCCGGATATTGCCCAAAACCGGGTGCGATTTTAGAGAACTGACTGTTGAAAGTTTTAAATATGTGTGGTGGTTTTTAATTATTGGAAATTTTGTTTCGTTTTTTTGTTTAATCGGTGAATTTTATTGTTTTTTTGTGGAAAACTGTAAAAAGGCTTTGTTTAGCGAAATATAGTCGTATTTAATTGAAAAACATATAAAATATAACCCGCACTTTGAGGGTTATAGTGTAGGCCAACAGCCCTACGTAGGGTAATTCAAGTTGAAGGCCCACGTAGCTCACTCAACTTAATTTAGCGCAAACAATGTAATGTCACTCTGACTCTCGAGGTAATCTGCCTCTTTTTGTACTGGCCGTCGACGAAGACGAATCGTCCTGATCGAAATAAATTTATTAAACGAACAAAGAGTTTTATTTAGTTATTCTACAATAGTGTACTGGTAACTTGCACAAAAACATAAATTTTGTATAAGAAATTCATGTGCTGTTCACATCAGATATTTTCCTTATGAATTTCCGCAGATTTATCCCCTTGGGAACGACACCTCAATAAAAAAAAAGTCTGGCGGCGTCAAATCGCTGTTAGTACATTATTTTGACCGAAATTTCTTATGTTCAAGCATAAATCAATTCATTTCATACTGCGTAGAGCACGTTAGTGTTGACAACATCGAAATAACACGTAGTTCCAACAGAAGTCCGCCGACCCTCCCTCCTCTCATAAATTTGAGTCAATAAGTTGTCTTTTCACCTTGCAATCTGCTAAAATCTCAGAAGATCAAACAATTGCAATGGACAAAATAAATTCACGTCCAATAAATCAATCAGCAGACCAGGCCAACCGTAATTTATTGTTATTGATATAAAATAATCGCCATTCAATTAACTACACCCAGTAAAATAAGAAAAAAAACATAATAAAAACATAAGAAAAGCTACAATTCCCAGAGGTCAATTGCCAAATACTCTATATGATGACAGACAAAATGTTTATTTAAGAAATTTTATAGGAGAGGGGGAAAGAATTGGTCCGATTGGATTTTGACGTATGGAACGGTTATGTAAAATAATATTTTAAATACATTTTATCTTTATAAATGTTTCGAAACTATGCTTCGTAGTTTTCGAAAAAACAGGAAAAAAAAGTATTCCATTTGTATGGGAGAGGAGGGAAGCAATGGTCCGATTAGATTTTGATGTATGGATGAGTTATGTTAAATCATATTCTAAGCACATTTCATCTTTATAAATTTTTCAATATGACTCACCGTTTCCGACAAAATTGCAAAAACCCGTTTCGTTTGTATGGGGGAGGGGAAAGGAGTGTTCCAGCTTTGCCCGTTGAAGTTTGTCTAGCCATTTACGAGAAACGTAACTATACAAAATTTCAAGTCTCTAGCTCAATCCTTTCGATAGTTATGGTGTTCACGAACTGACAGACAAACGGACCAACATGCGGAAATCAAAATATTTTGTCATCCTTAACACCTAGGTGTAGTTCATTTTTGTGTCCGATAATTATTGATTCAATGCGTTACAAACGGTATATTAAATCTAATATACTCCTATATGACATATCATATAGAGTATTAACACCTCTTGCGGATTGAAATAAAATAATCTGGCACCCCGAAAACGCACGCAATTAATCGAAGCGAGGCATTGAGGTACATAATTAAACCCCTCACTAACCGACCACATTAGCACCGTTACAAAACGCGCTAAATCTGTCAGCTCTTGCCGCCAACACTCTTCGCTGAACGTTGACATTTCCGACCGATTTCCCGCGTTTACTGTTAAAGCTCCCAATGCATATATGAAAATATTCAAATGCAATTTGGCTCGCATCAAAATGACAATCGTACCGTTACCCTTATTGCCCTCCATAGCTCTTCTCTTTTAGATATTGTGTGAATTTCAACAGAATTGCTCTTGTTCTCTTTGTAAACAAAGCAGTACACGCGGAAAATTGCTTTTCCATTTATTCTCGTATGCGAAGTTTATGTCACGCTTCGGATGGCGTTTGTTACGTGAGAATTGAGAACGACATATGGGCGCCATGTGCCGGTAGGGTGGGAGATCCCAGACTAAAGTCAAAGCTTTTATTTAGATTTTTCTGCCAGTTCTCCAAAAGTCGCCGTGAATATACTCTGTTTCTATTAAATCAAGCCTTTGCTATGATTTTTCGCAACTTGTTTTTTAATAAAAAGACTTAAAGTGTCTTATGTTTTCCCGCGTGTTCCCGCTATTGTCATTTTCTAAGACTCATCAACTGAAGTGTGTTTGTATTGCCACCAAGTTTTTTTGTTCAAATTTTCCCGCTCAAGCTCAATAGATTGCAAGATTTTTATTGTCAGTCAAAAAAGTGTTTAGAATAAAAAAAAATGGAGATTTAGATTTTAAAAATAGTATTTTGCGGATTGCTCGTACAATGTTTACGAGATTTTTTTTAAATTTAAGAAATTTTTGAAAAAAAAAACGAAAAAAATCTTTCTCTAAGGTGCTTATATCCGGAGAGTGGTTTCGCCGTTGAAAAGACACAATTTTATGGGTTTTTAAAAGCTTTTATTTAGCTCGCTATCTTGTCTGTTTGTTTGTCTGTTTGTCTGTCAGATCAAATCTTGCAACCCAATTTTGACCCACTTCCACTTGTCCGATTGACTTGAAATTTTGCACACTTATATAAGTCCGATGACAATACAATATTTTCACTACTTCGTCCTTATAAGGATAACGGAAGGTCCTGTAAGGATAACGTGATTATCCTTTTCTCCAAATTTTCCGGAAAAAAATCTATCCTGGGGGTTTTTGGGGTCGCTGAATCCGAATCTGTCATTAAAAAGTCAGTAAGGATAACGGAAGGTCCTGTAAGGATAACGTGATTATCCTTTTCTCCAAATTTTCCGGAAAAAAATCTATCCTGGGGGTTTTTGGAGTCGCTGAATCCGAATCTGTCATTAAAAAGTCTGTAAGGATAACGGAAGGTCCTGTAAGGATAACGTGATTATCCTTTTCTCCAAATTTTCCGGAAAAAAATCTATTCTGGGGGTTTTTGGGGTCGCTGAATCCGAATCTGTCATTAAAAAGTCTGTAAGGATAACGGAAGGTCCTGTAAGGATAACGTGATTATCCTTTTCTCCAAATTTTCCGGAAAAAAATCTATTCTGGGGGTTTTTGGGGTCGCTGAATCCGAATCTGTCATTAAAAAGTCTGTAAGGATAACGGAAGGTCCTGTAAGGATAACGTGATTATCCTTTTCTCCAAATTTTCCGGAAAAAAATCTATTCTGGGGTTTTTGGGGTCGCTGAATCCGAATCTGTCATCAAAAAGTCTGTAAGGATAACGGAAGGTCCTGTAAGGATAACGTGATTATCCTTTTCTCCAAATTTTCCGGAAAAAACTCTATCCTGGGGGTTTTTGGGGTCGCTGAATCCGAATCTGTCATTAAAAAGTCTGTAAGGATAACGGAAGGTCCTGTAAGGATAACGTGATTATCCTTTTCTCCAAATTTTCCGGAAAAAAATCTATTCTGGGGTTTTTGGGGTCGCTGAATCCGAATCTGTCATTAAAAAGTCTGTAAGGATAACGGAATGTCCTGTAAGGATAACGTGATTATCCTTTTTCTCAATTGTTCCGGGAAAAAATATATTCTGCGGGTTTTGGGGTTCGCTGAATACGATTCTCAAGTTAAAAAGCCTGTAAGGACATCTCAAATGTAAAACTATATATTCGAAGACTAAAAAGAACAAAATAAAAAAAAATAAAAAAAAATTTTTAAAAAAAGCTTTTATTAAAAAAAATGCACTAAAAAGAAAAAAATAATTTTCTGGACGCTGTGTATCACAAATATAAAAGCTTTTAAAAAGCGAGATAAAGCATAAAACAATAAAATAAACATTTATCTCGCTTTTTAAAAGCTTTTATATTTGTGATACACAGCGTCCAGAAAATTATTTTTTTCTTTTTAGTGCATTTTTTTTAATAAAAGCTTTTTTAAAAAATTTTTTTTTTTTTAATGGAATTTATTTACACTTGTACCAAGCATTCTGGGTGATAAAAAAACTTTTTTTTTAATTAAAAAAAAAAACAAAAAAAAAAATTTTTAAAAGCTTTTATTTCAAAAATTTTATTAAAAAGGAAAACAATAGTTTTTTGGGTGCTATGTATCAGAGATAAAAGCGAGATAAATATTTATTTTATTTTTATGCTTTACCTCGCTTTTATTTCTAATACATAGCGTCCACAATTTTTTCCCCCCTTTTAAGTGCATTTTTTTAAATAAACGCTTTAAAAAAATTTTTTTTTTTTCGATTTTTTTATCCTTTTCAGTCATTTTTTATTTGATTAATGTGACTAAAAATCCAAAATGAAAAGCATATTCACATTATCCTAACAGGACATTTCGTTATCCTTACAGACTTTTTAACATCGAAATCGGACGCAGCGACCCCAAAAAACCCAGATGAGATTTTTTTCCGGTAAATTTGAGGAAAAGGATAAACTAAACACGTTATCCTTGCAGGACCTTCCGTTATCCTTACAGTCCAATACTGTGGTTAGGTTCCTTCGTCAAGGATTCAATATCGGCGCGTGTTTTTTAGCACATCATGTTCTTTAAAACAGTTATGGATTTCCGGAGGGTGACTCTCCGCTTCTGATAGATTCATGAATTTGATTTTCACGCAATTTTTGTGGTCGTTTGGCTTTGTAGCCAACGCTGAAGCCTGTTGAAAATTCCACTCCCCATTTCTGAATAAGTTTTCGCGTAAATTATTCACTATACATTTTAGATAGTTTCTTGAGTAACTTTGGCGGACGTTTGCAATCCTTTGTCACAAAAATGGCTCAAAATCGATCTTCATGACTTCATCCCTGCAAAAGTCCGCCATCCGCAAGTCCAGACCTTAAGCCGTTAAACCATAGACCCGTTGAACTATAGAGAGCATGATTTTCCAAAAAGACACCAAAATATTGAGTCCTTGAAGAACGATTTCACCCAAAACATTGGACAACTTTCCAATAGATCGAGTGCGTATTTTGCTGCCCTGTTGACTCCATCGTTAAGCCCAATTCAGACTAACGATTGCGATTACGATTGAGGCTTCTCGACCAATGAGATCAAAGCTTTCAACGATGGGTACATGAAAGCTTTGATTTCATTGGTCGAGGAAGCTCAATCATAATCGCAATGGTTAGCCTTATTTGGGCTTTAGTAGACTGGGTTAAATAAAATGGCGGCCTTTTCGAATAATGAGTTCTATGATTTGTGACTATTGTGTGGCCCAAAAAATAGACAAATAAGTTTTAAAAAATATCAATGCATTCTCATTTGGCATCAATTTTTCCTTGTATCAGTATTTATGACTAGACTAGGTATATTTGGAACCGGCATAGTGCGTTTAGTCGTCGAAATTGTATGTGGTTCCAATCACCTCGGCAGTCAAAAGGTTAAAGAATCGCGCACATGTTTTTATTATTACTTCTTGGTATTCGTCCAAATCAAGTTTGGTTTTCTAAATATAATTTGTTGTCTCGTTGGTGTTCTGTTTAAGGCACCCGGCGCATTAGAGCTAGAGCTTGATCCTGTTGAAAATTCCATTCCCCATTTTTGAACAAGTCCCATAATGCGAGTTACCAACAGAAGGCCATTTTTATTCTAATAAAAACATATTTTCTAACTAAATACAACAAAACCGATAGATTTAGCTGGAAATACGTCAAATCGACAATATTGGCAGCACTATCACCGTTAGCTTAATTTTTCGACGCGAGATTCCACACCCGTCGACACCCACACACGTCTCTCCATGACCGTCTAACAAACCAGCCAGACATAACCTAATCTCCCTCTTCAAACATGTAGCCTGAGAAGTTTGCCAAGAATAAGAAGACGAGAAGCAAAATTTTAAAGATGTTGAAGAAATGCTAAAAATGATATGTTTCTTGGCCTCAGTTGGGATAAGAGCGCGAAATTGGGAGGACGTGTATCCCTAGTAATCCGTTCTTATCAGATATTTATTGTGATTAACAAATAACTCTAAATATTTTCCTGTTATTATTATTATTATTTTTTAATTGAAGTGACTTTGATAACGCACAACGTGTTGAGTGTTTGGACAGTGTTTTGAAATATTAGTAGGGCAAAAGTACATATTCCAGAATAAACTTCCTGTTTAAGTTCTAATTTATATTAAGGTCATTTGTTAGTTTTTATGGTCAGTGCAGTGTTGACCGTTAATTGATAAATTAAGACAGTTAAAAGACTCAAGTTGTGAAACTAGAGGCCCTTAAAGGGCCGACTACGTTATAAAACAACAACAGCTGGTCTGGTAGGTTTTTTTTTCATTTTTTACAACTTCCTCTAGTTCTAATTAATTTAATTAGTATTAATTGAAATTTTAATTTGGTTAAGAAGAATGTAAGAAAACAGAAAGAATACTCGAAAAAATGAAGATTTGCTTTTATGTCAGCGACTATTTGTCATCGTTTCGTTTAGGCGTGAAGAAACCTCCCATCAGCTAAAAAAGCAGAAAAAAAAGTTACAGTAAAATGCTGAATGACATTTACAACGAAAATATGAAAGAAAATGAAAAACACTTTGATGAGAAATGCGTTCTGGGAGAGTCGTTTTGAGAGCGAGAGTGGTTTCTGATATTAGGCAACGTCAAATTAGTACGCATGCCTTTCAATTTCGAAACCTTCACTTTTTCTTGCTGATGGTATCAAAACCATTTAAATGAATGTAGGGTTCAGAAAATGTGTATAAGATATCGTAGATAGCAAGAAAACGCATTGTAAACCACAAAAGTGTGCTAGTGTTGGAACTTAGTCCTGTACACAAATAAATTTACTAATTTGTTAATAATAACCACTTTGGCCGTTATATTTTATCCAAAACAAAACATTTTTGCGATAGAAATACAAAAACCGTCTTTACGCATGCTTCAAGTCTTTCACAATGTTTGTCATCAAATACGCATCAAAAAATATTCAAATAAGGTCAAATAATTTTGTTTTGTTAAACGAAAAATAGTTTTTTTTTCTAAATTTAACTTTTTATTCAAAAGAGACAACAGAATGACAAATTATATTTACTACACAAAAATTATTTAAATTCAGGCAAGTTCAAGGCCTTCCTCCATCACTTTTACAATGAATAGCAAAACCAACATTAAGATGGTCAGAAAAATTGCCAAAATCTCAAGTTCAATGTTTCGATTATATCATTCGTCGTAGACTAAGTTATAGAAACATAATTCGCAAAGAAATAGCAAAAAAGAAGCAAAACTTACAAACTGAAAGAGTGTAAAAAATTAGCGAATCTTTCCTCCAATCCTATGTAGAGGTCAAACAGAAAAAAATGTTGTAGAATATTCTTAATCAACATAAAAAACTCGCGTGCCTGAAATGGAAGGTGTCAATTTCTTTGAAGAAAAATGGGTGGTGGCCTCCATTATTTTTTTTTCGATTTTTTTTATACTCTATATGATATGTCATATCTGATATACTCGATTTGGAATACCGTTTGTAACGCATCGAATCAATCTTCGGACACAAAAATGAACTACACCAGATTTTGATTTCTGTTTTTGGACTGACAAAAGATTTTGATATCCGCATGTCCGTTCGTCTGTCTGTCTGTCTGTCCATCTGTCCGTCAACATCAGGGGTGGGCAGACTTTTCCACGATACGGGCTACTCCTAATTTTTTCAAGGTATTGCGGTCCACCCAGTGGTGTAGGTGTGGTGAGCTAAGCAAAAAGGTCTACAATATTTATTATAACTTAATAATAAATACGAAATATGTACTTACGTACATAACTACAATAAAAAAAACTTACCTTTTTACAACCGCGTTTAAAAGCAAGATACAAACATAATAATAATAGCAACAAATATAATAATATCAAATGATGCATTTATTATCAAACAATTCAAAATATATTAAAAAATAAATCATCAAAAGATAGTTCTCGTAGTTATAGTTCGTAGTTATAGCGCGCCTTAGGTCTTAGTAAAGGTGTTCACCCCAAAATGTCTTGGCGGTCCACCGGTCGATCGCGGTCGACTTAATGCCCACCCCTGGACTACACCATAACTTTCGAAAGGATTGAGCTAGAGACTTGAAATTTTGCGCAGATCCGTTTTTCGTAAAATGCGAGGCTAAGTTCGTTAATGGGCAAAAATGGACCATTAGGGGGGGTACCCCCCATACGAACGAAAACGGTTTTTGTGAATATCTCGAAAACGGTGGATCTTATCAAAAAAGTCTAAGAACAAAAGTTATTTAGGATATGATTCTATATAAAACTCCCATACATCAAAATCCGATTGGAATAAATTTTAAAAAATCTTATTGGAAAGTTTGACTTCAAAGTGGAATTTTGGCATTTTGTTACAAATATCACCATACGGGTTTTCAATAATTGCCAGATTGGCAATTATAGCTTTTGCTATGTTTTTTTCTATTTCCTCGAAAACGGTGCACAGTAATCGAAAAATTTAAAAAACGAATTGTTTTTAGAATATGATTTGGCATAACAGTTCCATACATCCTACCGTCCTTCGTGATACAAATGGATTTTTTCCTAAAAAATTTGCCTTAGAGCAATGGTTCTCAAACTTTTCAGTGATCTGCGCCCCTTGGAATTTCAAACCACGTTCCAGCACCCCCTAAAAAATTTCAGGAATTTAGAAAATAAATATATTTTTTTATATAATTATAACGGATCGAAACTTGCAAACTTTATTATGATAAGTTGAAAGAAAAATGTTTCACTTGTAACCATTTAGAAAGAGGTTTTCCTGTATTTGAAGCCAATTTTAAATTTTCATTAAAAAATTGAAGAAAATTAATTGAAAATCGAGTAAAAGTGGAAAAAGCCCTCATAAACCTCTCATTGGTCATAAAAATGAGCTCCTCTTTTTACTTGATACTTGGAAAATTCAAAGTTTCGATAAGGAAAAGCGCAAGTAATAAACACAGGTTTCAATCACTTGATTACGATTTTGCCGGAAAGGCGAACCAATCATTCATTTTGTGTTACTTCCGTTCAAATGTCTCAAAGTATCGGCTTTATAGCTTATCGCTCTGCAAGAAGAAAAATTATCCGTAATTCCAAACGCTTAACGGAAAAAATCCAATTAATTAAAACAGAAGGTACAAAGGAAAATTCGCATAGTCAATAGTGGCTCCTTTACACCTTTTTGCTTCTTGCTTGAATTACCTAAAAAGTGTGATTTCACAAGTGTTTTCCCTTAATCCCGCAATAAAACCGACGTCAAAGTTCGCGTGATCTTCAAACTACCTACCTGTTTGACCAGTTTACTGCCGTCGCTTATTTCGAAGTGTAATAAAAAATCCCGGCATTTTTTATACGGTTCTATTTTCTATTGATTATTTTTTGCTATAGAGTTTTTCGTCATAGGACCGCCTAATTTACACGTTTTTTCATACCAATTCGCGAGGAATAAAAATTTCGCGGTCAGCTCTCACATAATTCATTTTTATTAATTGTTTTAGTTTTATTGTTGGCGAAAAATATTGTAGTCGTCCATTGATCTTGAATGAAATAAGGTTGGAAAAAATGGTAATCTTTAATATAATAAAAGCTGGAATATTTTGTTTTGCATTCTCTGTCGAAATTTTTTGTTCAAAGTACTAAAAACAATAAAATAGAAAAAAACATTAGAAACCAATTTGACTGTCCTTAGGGATCGTTTACATCTGACACTTTATTCAGCGAACTTTATTCTTAGTTTACATTACGACACAAAATTCAAAAATTTATTCCTGAAAGACGCCGGATCTCGATTTTTTTCATACAAAACCCCCGCTCCGGAATAAATTCAAATTTTGACAACTTTGCTGGGTAAACTGCGATAGATGAATAAACTTCGCTATAAAAAATTCTGAATATAATGCTTGAGAAATTCAAGGAAAAATTGCAAGTGTATACAAAGCCTAATATTAAAAAAAAATTTGAAAAAAAAATTGTTACAAGTTATTTTTTTAAAAAACTGCACTAAAAAAAATAATTTCTTCTTATCAGAAAAAAAGCGAGATAAATATTTATTTTTTCATGCTTTATCTCGCTTTTATTTCTGATATATAGCGCCCAAAAAAATCGTGCATTTTTTTCAAATAAAAGTTTTGAACGATTTTTTTTTCATTCTGCACATTTCTCTTATTCCGCAATTTCCGATAGTTGATAAAATTATTTTATGAAAATTTCATGTTATTATTTTATACCCGTCGTTGCCGGGTTAAATTTTTTCAAATTTTTTTTTTATGGTCTATGTTGGAGCTAAACTTTAGGCCAATCGGCTCGGTAGTTTCCCAGCGAAAGGGTAACATAGAGGGAAAACTAAGTTTCGAGATGACTTTACCCCCTCCCCTGACTCCCCCACCCCTCGCGCTACTTTTCCATATGCCTATGTTGGAACCAGAACTACCACAGACGCTCATCCCAAATTTCAAGTCAATCGGTTCAGCACTTTTTGCGTGAAAGAGGAACAGACAGACAGACAGACAGACAGACAGACAGACAGACAGACAGACAGACAGACAGACAGACAGACAGACAGACAGACAGATAGACAGACAGATAGACAGACAGACAGACAGACAGACAGACAGACACCAACTCATTTTTATATATTAGTATGATTTTTGAAATTTTGGTACTCAAATTAGGACTTTATCGTCTTGTTAAATTAAGCCTGAGTTACATTGCGACGACAAGGCGACAGGAGACGTCGACGAGAGTCGCGCGACATTGTCGTTATAGTCATTTAAGTTACATTATTAGAGCTGCGAGCACGCGACAAACAATCCCATAACCTAACAAATTTTTTTGAAAGTAAAAGATGAGAGTGCAGAAAGTAAATTTTTAAAAAGTGCATTTTGATAAAATTGCCAATTTTTCACCAAAAGAGAGCAACTCAAACACAATTAACCTAACCAAACAATTCAACTCTCATTCGATGTCGTCGCGACAAAAGTTCAATTTTTCAAACTTTGGTGGCGTTGTCTTGTTGCTTTCGTCGCAATGTAATTAATTCAATACAAAAGCATACGTTGAAAATTACTTTGACAACTCCGACGACTCTCATCGACGTCTCATGTCGCCTTGTCGTCGCAATGTAAGTCAGGCTTTATTCGTGTGCTCATTTTTTTAGCTAAAATTAAAAATGAAATTTTCTAGGCTACTTGATTGTCGGAATATTTTAATTTATGCAGAAAGTATAAAGGAAAACAATATACATTTTTTATAACATATTATATGACTTAATATTCTCTACCCTATACCGAAAACCCCATTAAAATTAGTTAAATGGCTTCAGATATAGCACCACAGAAACAGGGGGTCATAAGGGAAGAAATATGGTGAATTTTTGCCGTATACTCTCTGAAGATTTCTTTATCCAATGGAAGAAACCCCATAAAAATCCGTCGACTGGTTTACGAGATAGCAGGTGAGGGGGTTAGAGAGAAGGGGGACTCCCGCTACAAACATGGCTAAAAACATCTGCGCTATCTCAAGCAGTCCAACGCAATTTGGTTCAATCTTCTTCGTTGAGAGGGTCAAAAGTTACAGGGAAACATTCTTCTTTGATGCTACCACCGAACGCATATACTCTTCTTTTTTGTAAAATCGCATAAAAATCATTGTAAGATTGTAAGAGCTTTTACTATAATAAGTTATTGCTTTGTTTCCCTACAAGTAGATTCTTTAACTACTCTAACCTAATTTCCATTGTAATTTCAATTGACAACCCACGCACGATTGAATCTATTAATTGTTTTATTTGTGCTAGTATGAGCACATTTTCCTAGTTCATTGTTCAATGTTATTCTAATCACCTGCCAGCGAACATTTAAAATCGTTTAATCACTAAATTAAGGGTAATAACTGCCTATCCTACATACCATATCATTTAATAGTAATTGATATTGAAACGCTCTTTCATTAAAGTGCTATAAACTCAATCTACATGTTACGAGGTAATAATAATGAAAGGCTCGTTTTTTTTATCTTTCATCTGCCTACTTTGCTAATCCACATTTTTTTTTTAATTAGAACGAATTGCACAACTTTCACTTGAACCCTTTTACAACTCGGTTGCATGTCTTTTAACACCAGCCCTGCGAGCAGCCCCTCTTCTCAGTGTGCTCCACACGTGATGGTTTTTTGTGGAAAAGAGGTTAAGAGGCTAAAGTATCTATTGTCAAACTGTAAAGATAAGACATGAAGTCTGTTTATATATCGTACGACCCAGTCCACCCTATACTTTTTGGTTTAAGGTCCTACAATTTTTATCACATAGCATTAATGAACTCCACAAATGGATGAACATTAGAATTTCTCAGGACGATTAACTGTATTTTGATTTTAAAGATTTTTATCAATAATTGCGACAATCAGATATAGTTCTATAATGCATGAAGACGACGAAAGTCTGCTATATAAATATTATATATAATAGTGTGTCTGTCTGTTCGCTTAAAACTCGAGAACCACTGAACCGATTTGGATGAGACTTTCAGAAGAGGTAGCTTGCGTCAATGGGCGGGTTTTAAACCATGAGTTACCTAAAGTTCCCTTTTTTCCTTACCAGTTTCCTCAAATTATGTATGTTTACCCATAGCTTGAGAACCACTGAACCGATTAGAATGAAACTTTCAAGGGAGCTAACTGTCATCAATGGGCGTGTTTAAGGTCAAAATTTGACCAGAGGTTCCCCGTCGCGTCCCTGCTCACTCAGGTACCTTAAAATCATTAACAACCACTAACAAAATGCTTTGGAACTCGCTTTTATTTCTGATACACAGTGCCCAAGATATTATTTTTTTCATTTTTAGTTTAAAATAAAAGCTTTTTTAAAAAACAATTTTTTATTTTTTTTTTCTTTCAGTCAGGTTATCAAAAAAAGTTTTTTTTATATGCACATTTTTTCAAAAAAAAATTTTTAACAGAGTCCAAAATTCTGCACAGGGGCCAGTTTTCGATACGGCTCTGAAAGTTTGTGTAAAAAAAACGTCTTGAGGAAACTCTACAAAAAACTCAAGGTGAAAAAATATTGAAAACCTTCAGTTTTTTGTTTCAAACTGAATTTTTACAGATACCCACGTAAAAACCTGTATTTGATTAAAACTCCTAAGATTTTATGTAATTTTAAGGAATTTCTCTTTTTCTTAAAAAAAAATCTTTCGATTGCTACATTTTATATGTTGTTCAAAAGAAATTCATGAAACTATACGAAATTCAAGAAAACACCAAAAATTAAGAATCTAAAGTACTTAAAACAGCGAAAACCCAACTAAGCCAACCTTGAATTGAGTTTAGCTCTTAATACTCACGAGTACTCGGTAGTTTCCCACAAACTGCCTTCGAAATCCACCCTCACCGCAGTCCTAATTCCCGACGGAAGCACAGTTGAACCACTATTCAAGCAAACCACCCCATCCGGCTACGGCTAAGCCAACCTCAATTTTTCTGAGTCCGTTATAGTGTTATACGTCATGGTATTTTGATAAAATGCATGTTCGGCTGCCATAGTGGTAGCCACAACCCCCACCCACACAAATCCCAAATGGGTGGCAAACCTTGTATGGCTCAAATGTCACACCTTGGGGGTGCAGTAGTTTCGCAATATCAGAATTTCACATAGCCGGGAGTCGTATTCCGTATAGTCTGACAACAAACATCAGTCCATCGGTTGGCTCAGTATGAAATTCCCATAAAACGACGACGGCACGTAAAATAGATAAAAAGTATAGACGGGGCCTCAAATGAATTCCGGTTCCGCACGAGGAAACAACGCACGACAATCAATCGAGATAATCTAAAAGACGTTCGCTATAGACGCAAACTAGAAAGGATAAATCAAAAACTTGAAAAGATACCAAATTACTTAATCACAAGCCACTAACAAGCGAAAACCAGTTGAATTAAAGCGGATTGAATGAATTGAATTAATTCTAATTCCGATCGTTTGAATCCTTATTCGTATGTCCTGTCGGATAATAAAATTTGTTGTGCAGGTGTTGAAGGGTCACGTAGGCATTCTGGAATGCAAGTGAAAGTGAGGGTGAAGTGTCGCCGTTTTGAATTTGTCGGTAAGTGAATTACAAAATTAGAATGTCTTTTCAATTTTCAAAAAAAAGAAGTTGCTTTTATACAAAAGGATTCTTTTTTCATAAAATATACGACATGGCGTCGGGTTGTTTTTGAGCCCTGAACAAAGTGTGAATAACTCCTCAAGTGTTCCATAGAGCAGGATATGACCTAAAATTATTGGGTAAGAATCTCTACTCAATAAGGATTCTACTTGCAATATTCTATTATGATTCGTATGAGTTAAGAAAGAACTTTTGTATCCTTAAACCGTACTCGAGAATTGCCTGTCTTTTAATTTCGTGTATCACGCAGATAAAAGAATTTTTAGATGTCTTCCACTTTGTGTCGGTTTCATGTCAGCTGATTGATCTAGAGGACTCTCAGTGACAAAATGGGTCCTTATGTTGGCATCCTAGTCTATTTTCAATTTCAGAAAGAGGTTTATTGAGGTTTTTTTTAAATATTTTTACGACAATGCGTTTTATTATCATTTGTGCCGATTTCTTAAATAGTTTATCTACTGAATTATTAACTTGTTATCATCAGAAGCACTTATCAGATAGGGCTACTCACACTCAAAAAAAATAATCAGGGAATTCACAGTCGTCTTTTAAAATGCGGGTAAATTTACCGCTCGGTAATTCAGTCAAATTTAACAGATTTTTACCGAGACGGTAACTTGGTTCATGTAAAAATGAATTACCGGATTCGGTAATTGTATACATGCCTCGAGTCGTGTTTTTCAGCCTCGGTATTCGGTATCAAGAATCAACCGCGGGTGGCGCTAGTAATGTTTTTAGTTGTCAAATTTTTTCGCTGGTTATCTCATCGGACTGCAATTTTTTTCGATTTTGATAGCCGTTGCCACAATAAAAATTCAAAAGAATACATCAAACATGGATTTAAAGGTATGTGATATATTTTACAATCAAATTCGCAGTTCATGATTTGGTCACGTATCAAATAAAAGCGCTGTTCTCAAATCTGTGCTATGGGATGTTCACAGCAGAATATTTTCAGTCTTTTAATATTACCGAAAATACCGAATACCGAATACCGAAGAGGATTGTGAATACCCTCAATAACAAAAACCTTGTTGCTATTGACAAAATTTGTTCTGTAGAATCTCAACAATTTTTTTTGTTAAATTGATAAAGGTATTGTTTGAAAAACAAAAATTTTGTAAATATAACAAGTGATTTCGACAAATTAGGTATTATTAATCTCACAATTGTTTGATTGATTTGACAAAACATCATTTGTAAGTTTATTTTTGTTTAAATAACAATATTTTTGTTGAACAAAGATTTTCTCCAGAAATTGACAATTTTTTTGTGATTTTAACAAAAAATTCGGTAATTTAACAATGATTTTATCCATTTAACCAATTTTTCATTTACCGAGGCACAAAATTTTTTAAGAAACGAATTTTTGCCGCAGGCAATTTATGCCGACATCTCCTTTCGTTCTTCCGACCATTCTGAGCTGTGCTTCGGCATTAAAGGGTCTTCCCCTAAGCTCTGACTGGAACTATAAAATAAAAAAATAACACAAAATTTTATTTTTAAATAATATTAAAATAAATAGATGGGAGAACTGCATAAGTGTGTACAGTAATCCCTCCAACTGCGCGGTTTCTAACTGCGTGGTTTCTCAACTACGCGGTTTAGTTTTTAATACCAAAATTTCGAACTGGGCGGAAAAATTTCGCAGTTGCGCGGTTTTTTTTATAATTTTCGTTTAAAAAAACATGTTCCTAATCCCATAATTTCATACAAAGTAGGGTTCACAGTGCGCGGTTTCGGTTTGCGCGCTTTTTTTGTGGAACAGATTTCCATAGATGGCATCAATGTTGCCGGTTTTGTGTCTTGCCTTTGGTTTGGTGGTAGCGTGATGAGTCGTTTAAGTGACTTTTTGATATTAAATCAAAGGGTTTCTGCATGAGTGTATTTCGTACTATATCGAATAATAGAGAGGGTGGGTGGTTTCATAATCAAAAGAAGCTTCTGTCTTCGCAAAACAAAATCCTAGGACAACAATCATAGTTAATTTCAATTATAAAATAGTTGATTTCATTTGAAAAAATATTCAATTTAACTACAAAATAGTGAATTTTACTACTAAGTACTTAAATTTCTTTTTTTTATAAACAACGACTTTTTTATACCCGTATGGTGAAACCAAAGGGTATATTAGATTTGTCTTACCGTTTGTAACGCCAAGATCCCGTTACCACACACAAAAATGAATTACACCAGTGTGTTTAGAATGATAAAAAAAAGTTGAATTTAGCATGTCCGTCCGTCCGTCTGTGGCGCGGATTGCGGGCGCACGGATTGAGCTAAAGACTTGAAATTTTACGCAGATCCGTTTTTCGTAAAATGCGAGGCTAAGTTCGTTAATGGGCAAAAATGGACCATTAGGGGAGGTACCCCCCATACGAACGAAAACGGTTTTTGTGAATATCTTATCAAAAAAGTGCAAGAACAAAAGTTATTTAGGATATGATTCTACATAAAACTCCCATACATCAAATCCGATTGGAATAAATTTTAAAAAATCTTATTGGAAAGTTTGACTTCAAAGTGGAATTTTGATACAACTGTTTGCCGTTCACTTAAATCACCATAGGGGTTTTCAATAATTGCCAGATTGGCAATTATAGCTTTTGTTATGTTTATTTATGGCTTTGTAGTGTTATAAATTCTTTTTTATATTATTTAAGTGGTGCAGAGTTAAATTTCTTATAAAAATGGTCGATTTTGATTATTTTTGTATTTGAAATTAACTTTTTTAGTTTTAGTCACGATTTTCCATTATAAAGAAGTTAAATTTACTATCTTTTCTCTCTGTGTATTTGCACGAGTGACGTACGTATATTTTCTTGATTTTGCATTGAAATGTTTTTTTGTTGACTTTCGGGAGAGACTATAATTGTCTAAATATACAAAAGTCGGATCAATATCATCATAAATAAAATGTATTTACTGCTCTATAATGTTGATAATTTTTTAATTTTTTCCTTAACATAACATTTGCAAAGTGGTTCGTTCTTTGTACGTCAAAAGGACAAAACTAAATTTTACTCCACATTGGGAACTGTTTAGCCATCAATTTAACTGGATATTTGACTTCGATTCGAACAAATTTTCGACTGCGACGCCATTTTTGAAATTTTCCGTGATTTTTTACAAATTTTGACTACAACGCCATTTTTGAGATTTTTTGTGATGAAACCAGCTTTTTTTGCAATTTTCTCGAAAACGGTGAGTCGTATTGAAAAATTTATTAAGGTAAAATCTGTTTAGAATAGGATTTTACATAGCTCATCTATACATCAAAATCCAGTGGGAACACTCCTTCACCTCTCCCCCATACAAATTGAATTCTTTCTTCTATTTTCTCGAAAATGGTGAGTTGTATTGAAAAATTTATTAAGGTAAAATGTGTTTAGAATATGATTTTACATAACCGTTCCATACATCAAAATCCCATCGGACCACTCCTCCTTCTCCCCCTCTACAATACAAATGGATTTTCTTCATAAAAATTTTGTCTGCCACATCCATAGGTTTTTGACGATTGGCCCCTGGCAATTATAGCTATTCTTATATTTTCATTCTATATAAGTCCTAAATCAATTGCATATATTTGTCTTGTCAAACCAATTATTCAACATTTTGATGGCAATTTTTATCGATATTTTTCACAAAAATACACCTTTACAGACAGCTTGCAGACGACCTTGAAGGAAAAGCACCCCTACAAGTGTCATTACCGTCATCCACAACTACCTTTTTATGTGTCGTTCAATGCCTTTTCTTGGAACTGTCGAGTAAATTACGAAATTGTGCACGTGAATATTTTCTTTTTAAATATTACCCATGGAAAATGCTACTAATCCACACTCAAACACACACACACAAAGAATCAAATCGATTAAATTCAAAATGATCAAACGCCAGCAAAGTTCAATGACTAAAAGTTCAGTTTTAAGTTTCTAAAATTACCAGTTTTTTTTTCTGTGATATAAATTATTGTAAAAAACTATTTTTGAAACAAGATGATTTGGACATGCTATTCAAGTGAATAAAATAACTATCTGTTAAACGTTTCATCAGCCGCATAAAAATGTTTTAGAAATTATGAAACATTGAAATGACATGTTTGGAATTTGTATCGAAAGGCTATTAATAAATAATGTTGTGAAAATAATAAAATTAAAAGAAAGATGCACGTGAATCATATGAAGTGTTTTTAATGGATCTACAGCTTAATAGTGAACACTTAATAGTTTAAATATAATCATAGTTTTTGACTAGAATTTTTCATTGAATTTTTTAATCTGCATTTTCAAAAAAGTCCATCGTTTTTTTTCCACCCTTAATACCCACAGTGAAAGATATAAAATTTCAACTTTTAAAAAAATTTTGAAGGATTTTAGGTAAGAACAATTTAATAAAAAAAATGTTTTTACGGGGCTTCACAAAAATGAAGAGTATGTCAATGCATTCGGTTGTGGCTATTGAAGAAATATGTTTTCTTGTAACTTTTACACCCCTCAATGGAGAACATTGAACCACTGAGTTGGAGTGCTTTAAATGGGCGGATGTTTTTAACCATATTAGTAGCAGGAGTTCCCCTACCCTCTGACCCCCTCACCAGCTATCTAATAAACTGATCCAAAGTTTTTTATGAGGTCTCCTCTATTAAGGTGTCGCTCCACATGAGAGTAAATACGCGAGTAACTCTCAAAAACTCTCGAGAGTTACTCGTAGGAGGCTGTCCATTTGAGAGTTAATTTCGGCGATTTTTCTCTTTTCAAGACCGATATCTTGATTTTTTTGACATCTTGCTTTGGCGAGTTCTCGAGAGCTACTACTGAAATTCAAACGCCCATCGTATCTGGCGAGCAACTCCCCGAGAGTTCAGTGGGTGCCTGTCGACTAGAGAGTAGAATCACTTTTGACAGCTCACAGAAACTAGCTCGCGAGTTTTTGCGATTTTCTGCGAGCGACTCTCAGAGAGGTGTCCATTTGCGAGTAGCTGCTATCGAGAGGTTCTCGCCGGCATTTACTCTCATGTGGAGCGACACCTTTAGATTGAAAACTCTCGAGAGATCATATAACTCTACAAAATGCATCATATTCCTCCGCTCCTGACCACCTGTCCAGCTATATGTGAAGCCAGTGAACGAATTTTAAACGAATTTTGTGTAGATAATATTAAGAAAGACATATGCAATAAAAATGCACACTATTTTCCTTTCTGTTTGCCCCTCCAATAAATACAAAAAGAAAAAACTTACGTTGAACTTAAACGTTTTTTTATTGAAATATGACGACGATAAAGTAGGCCACAAAATTTAAAGTTCAAAGAGAAACAACAAGTACACTCTAATCATAAATAAAATAATTTTAGTAAAAAAAAAATTAAAAATTCTAAAAATATGCGATCACTGCGAAACAAGAGAGCTCTCAAAAGATAAAAAAAAAACACGAAAATATAACAAGAGATTTTCTGAAAATAATTTTATGAACTATCGGAGATTGCGGAATAAATCTAAAAAAATTTCCTCTGCGAATCATTTTTTTTGTGGATTTCTACAAAAATTTTATGATGTTTCGACCACTTTTGAAGATAACTCTAAATTTCGAGAAAAAGTGTCACGAGAGAAAAAAATATTGTCACTCACTGGTCTACTATAGTTAAAAAAATCGATTCAATATTGATTCTTACAAAGTAGAAAATATTGTTACAATGTAGAAAAAACTCTTCCGATCTATGCAAAGTGCGAATATTCTAAACGACTTCACTCAAGAAGAAAAATATTAGCCGCAATAATTCAAAAAATATGTAAATAAAAAGAAAAAGAAAATGTTTTCCATTTTCCTCTAATGACATTCCATCATTCTTGACACTGAGGGTATTTCTTGTATTGAAATTGTTTAGGGAAAAGCCCTTTACAGTCAAGATTGCGACTAGACCTTGTTTACGTTTTCTTATAGTGATTCATAAGTCGATAAACGACACTCACCCTCTTGAGAAATATAAATTCTGCCCTCCGATATTGACTTTAGTGTTTAACCCTTCGATACTATGAAAAACGAAATGTACAGGGTGGCAATTTAGTTTTATTGTTGGAGAATGTCTAAATATGGTTTGATTTGGATAAATTTTTATGGATAAAAATCACCAATTTTTTGGATAAATAGATGGTTTTAGTGGCATCAATAACGTTTATAGCAAATTTCGAAGGTTTTTACCCTCTTTATTAACGAGTAGAAGTGGACTAATAATAATGCCATTAAAATACGGTTTTATGCTATCAAAGTAGACATTATAGTAATGCCGCTAAACGACATAAGAAAATCCACAGGTAAATCAGCACCTAAGGTCAACAAACCAACCGCAATAATATGTATTTCGATAGACAATGGGGTATAATCATGGATCTTGAATACCTTGCAACCTGCTATACATAATTATATCGCCTGGTAATCTTGAGCAGTGAGTGGGAGGGTGAAATAATGTCGGACGATGATAATTGCAATTGATAAGACAATGCAGAACATGCGAAGCGTTTCTACTTCCATTATTATGGGTTGGTTATCTCTTTATTGTGTTTCAATGGTAAGGTTGTAAACATATCGCTCTAATTGTCTCGAAAAGACAAACTCTCACCTACCTGCAATCAACATCAAGAAATCCAAAGTTATTCTATTCGAAAAACTAAAAAAAAAATATTCCTTCCCGTTAGGAACAAACAGCTGAGGATGATTTTGAAGGCAACGGCATGGCATCTATAAAATCGTTTGTATCGCTATAAATGTTATACTCTCTGGGTTTTGTCTGCAAAAGATAGAAAAAAGATTAATTTCTATAGCGAAACAAAAAGGCACTCTATAGGAATTGTAAGATATTCCGTTTCGTGAGAATGGGGTAGTTTAACCCATCAGTTGCAGTGGGATTTTTTTTCAATTGGTTGTATAAATAAATGCATTAACGAAAAGTATTGGAAATTTAGACTTTGGTGCAACTAAAAAAGGTTCTCAAGTTAGGTTTTAGGAGGGAAATATGGGGATAGGAAAGGGGTCGGATAAAGGATCTTTTCTGTGGTGGCAGTGAAGTTAAATTACTTAAATTCATTTTTAAGGTTCACTAAATTAATCCTCTAAAAAAAAGTTACGCAAACATTCCCCATGAGTCTCAGAGACTCGCTAGAGTAATCAAGCGTTATTGAAAAAATTTTAAGAGCATCTTATTTCATGAGAATAAAACAAAAATTGAACCGCAAGCGAAATATTGGATTTGCCGAAAATATCGGGCCTTTCTCTCAGTAGATGGTCCTGATGCAGGGGTGTAGAATCAAATTTACACTATATAAAAAAACGTACAAATGTCAACTTAAAATATAGAAACCACGATTTAAAAATGTCAAAATTCCCCACGTTTTCCGTGTCAACATCGTCTGCTGAACTTAGAAATCACATTGCACAAGATCGTCTAACTGGCTTAGCTATTCTTAGCATTTTTAAAGAAGTGTACAGGTATCCCTCGAGTTACGCGGCTAATTGGTTCCCCGTAAGTCGAAACCGCGCAAGTGGAGACTCAGGATTAGTGCAAAACGATACATACCTATTATCTTTTTTATATAAAAACATTCATCTATAATTACAATATTTTCTTTTTAAATAAAAATCGCTCCAAAATTGTACCGCATAACTCGAGCACTGCCGCAATTTTTTTCCGCGTAACTCGAGATTACCATAACTCAAGTACCGCGTAACTCGAGGGATACCTGTATATAAAACCGAAAACGTTTTTGGACCGGTTAGCGCAGCGACAGCAACGTCTGAATTTACTCTTGTAGTCTATCTGTTTTCATCTGCGTCGCAATAATTTCTAATTGTATGTATTTTTCAAATTAAAATTATGCCTGCGGCGTAATTATTTTTGCATACTGACTAAAAATTTCACAAAAATTGAGACAAACTTTTTCTCTTGCTTGATCTTTCCAAATTTCTAAGCATACACAAAAATGCGTTTTATCAATTTTTTTTAAACGGAGGAAAGGGGGGACGCCAAATACAGGTATTTCCCCAGGCGACAGTTTACCCTGCGCTGCGGGCCGCAAGTTTAATTAATGAGGAACACAACATTTACCTATAACTGATTACTAGATCTTCTAGCCCTTGTGTTTGGTCGTCTTGCATTTTAGAATAGCCTACGGATGCAAAACGGTTTAATTTGATGCTAATTCTAGTACATTTTCATACTAGATTGCATTGTGAAATGAAAACTTTCCTATGAGAACTGGAATTAGAACGGGAAATAGCAATTTCACATGTAGCTCATTCTCAAAAACTTTTGAACGCAAAGGATTTTGAAAATTAGCTCTGGAGAGAAGTTTTCAAACAATTCCGCCTGCGGCGCATTACTTTCTCTTACATTTAGACAGTATATAAAATTTTAAGTTAAATTTCAGCGCTAATATTAATATTAATTCAGCGCTAATATTAAAAAACTATCGTAACTTTTTTTGTGATGCGGCTCGCGGTTTGGTCTAGAAAGCTCAGTGTGGCAATTGAGTTTCAAAACTCTGTTCTACACTTAGCAGGTTTGGTCTAACTCCTTACTCCAATGATTTTGCCGCTTTCGAGCGGGAAATTTTGATGTGTAGAACAGAGATGCACATCGCTCTAGTCGTCCTATCATTAAAAAACCCGTTGAAATATTGGAAAAGATTGTAAAAGACCGGCATGTAAGCAGTCATGACATCACCAAGGTGCTTAAGATCGACCACAAAACCTTTTTAACCCTTTTTTTGGAATACGACATATACCCGAAGGGTTAAAAAATACCCAATAGGTAATTTGATCTCTTTTCATGAATACCCAGAATATTTTTCTCCAAAAATCTCCAGATTATAAAAGATTTTTTGTAGAGAAAATACAAATTTTAAACTTGTTAATACGTTGATGTCATAAAAGCAAATTGTATAATAATTTTTTACGTAAATCTCATTCTTAAATTGTATTTTTATTTTCTTTTATTTTGATTTGTTTATTTTTATTTGTTTAATTTTTTTTTCATATTTTCTAATTTTTATTTTATCTTAGACCACGAACTTTGAATCCGATAACAAAAAAAAAGATTAATACAGAAATGCCGCCAATTGTAGGCCAAATAAAATAAAATATTTATCTAATGATAAAAGCTGATATTTTTCACACCTGCTGAAAAGTGCGTTTCTTTTTAATTCTTGGTGTACACGTGTCGTAGTAAAAACATCAAAAATAGGTCAGGTATTTTCAGGTGAGTTATGCTTATTTATTATTGATTTAGTGGTTTTTAATTTTAATGCACGGGGAAAACTGCATGTTAGTGATTCCCATAATAATGGAAAAAATGTGACTTACTGGAATTTTTTATTGAACATTCCCTAAAAATGGGGAGTTTGTACTAAAATGTTGGGAAAGTTTCCTATTATTGTGTTACAAATTCCTTATTTTTTAGTCAATTCCTTATTCATAGGAAAAATGAAATAAAATTCTATCGTTAGACTAACGACTTGCTTTTTAATAACAATAAATAAAGGAATTTTCTTGTTGAAAAAAAAAATTTCCCAACCTCTTAACATGCACTTTTGAAATAATTTCAATATCTTAAAGAGTTTTGTTTATTTTTCGTACAATTTTAAGCCGCTCTTAACAGTTTCAAGTGTCATAATTAATAATCACAGTACCTAATGTTTTAAATTATTGATGAAATTACTGATAAAATTTCAATAACCTCTACTCAATGTTTATTAAAATAAATTTCGTTTTAAATACTCTAACAACACAGGTAATCAAATGTTTTTATCAGGGATAGGAAACGTTATTATAACGTAACGAAATCACTTTCTTGTTTTTTCTTCAAAATGATGTTATAGAAATGTAATTCCGTTTCAATAACGAAAAATGTAATGAAAACCGAAAAACAATTTATTGTTTTCTTGTTATACGGTGTTAGTTAGAAATTTTTATTGTTCAAAATTGGCTAAAAATTTTTATTGTTCAAAATTGGTGCGTTCGTTCCATTTTAGCAGAGATGTGGACTTCTTTTTTTTTTGGTAGAGTTGTGAAAATGCTCAGCCAGCAGCAAAGAAGCCGCACTTGAAATTTTTATCTAAAATGTAAAAAAAAAAAATACTAGAAACATAGAGAACCCCCAAGTGAACAAATCTGCGAAATTCGTAAGAAAAACACCGTGTTTCATAACAGGGACTTCTTTATGAAATTTATCACAAATTTTGCCACATGCTATGAATTTCATATGGAAAACAGATATGAAATATCTCATACCAAATCAGTTGCGACATAAAAAAAACCCCGGTATAAGTGATTTGTTGTGAATCTTTACTTAACTTTAAGTTTAGTCATAGCCCATGCTTAGTTAAAGGATTCGAATCTTTGCTAACTCTTATTTACTAAAAGGCATTTTCTTTTTTTTTTTCGGAAATTGCATGCTTTTCCGGCGTTTACAGTTTTCCATTCACCTAGCATGTGATTTTTTACCTTGTTTCAGTCAGCAGTCATATGAAAATGTCCCAAACACTGATCAATTTACATTAATGTTCATGCATCGAGTGGAAATATATACTTAACTAGAAGAAATTGCCCGATGTGTGAATTATAATGCATCAAATTCGACACATGAAGACATATAGAAAAATATTCTTCTCCAAAAATCTTTGCTGTACGGAATTTCTGTATGAAATTTACCTCGAATTTCCGCATTAAATTCTTAGATTCCACCAATAATTTCCGCATAAGGTTAGAGCTTGGTAACACTAAATTTGTCATGAAATATTTCTTAACATGAATTATTTCATTGCAGTCCGTGGGAAACTCATTAGGAAATTTTTCTATTCATACAGCTCTGAAAAAAAACAATTGAAATGTCAACTTGTGTAATTGTGCAAGTATTATTCTTTAATAATACCATAGATAAAAAGACCATAGATGATAGATGAAACAGGATTAGAAAAAGTAGATTTTGAAAAATAAAAAATAACTTGAATATTGTTGATATTCCACTATAAAATTTGGCAAATAATTATACCACATATTTTGACTGTAAATGGTTGAAATGTCAAAATTGAAAGGACATTAGCAGGGACAGTATATTGAAAATGTCCTTATATCCGATCTCTGTTTCTGCGGCCCTTCTTTTAACTGATATGCCGCAGAACTAGATTTTATCAAATAGCTCAATAAATATTCCAATGTGACCTGTAGCCCGAAATTATTCAAAGAAAAATATTAAAATCCTAGATGTGAAAATAATTAAAATAAGTAGCTTGAATAGCTCAAAGTTTTACTAGTTTTCAATACGAAATTCAAAGCGTGGCGTTTTCGTTGCTGCTTGATCTAACTTTACCCAATATTCAATTAGTAAAAAAATCTTTGTGATGAATTAAAGACTTATTTTAAACTTGGAATTTCGAACAACCACAAAAAAGATTTAAAATATTTGAAAATGTTTTCGATATCAATTTTTTTCTCGAATTTTTCGATTTATTCTAACAATGATAAGCCAAAATATTTGTGAGAACTAAACTACACGCATATCTATTGGCTTGAACTTCTTTTCAATTATTGGTTTTCTTAATATCGTTAAACGTAAAGGTGCCGGTCCTCATGAGAGTAAATGCCGGCGAGAACCTCTCGATACCAGCTACTAGCCTGAGTTACATTGCGACGACAAGGCGACACGAGACGTCGACGAGAGTCGCGCGACATTGTCGTTATCGTCATCTAAGTTACATTACCAGAGCTGCGAGTACGCGACAAACAATCCCATAACCTAACAAATTTTTTTGAAAGTAAAAGATGAGAGTGCAGAAAGTAAAGAAAATATTGTTATATGCATTATAAAAACAATTTAATTTAAATTTTTAATTTTTTCCAATTCATTTGTGATTGATTTCCAAAGAATTTATATTGTTTCTTGTCAAAATCTGGTGCCTCTTGACCACTTGCTCCCTTGATTTTTTTTATGCTTCTTTGGAATTGGTCTCTTAGAGACTTCCATGCCATTATACAAGTTTTGTCTAAATTCAAACCATTATAAAACCAAAATTTATTAAATTTATTAATAACATTACCGTGAGAATTTATTTGGTTCGCAATTTCAAGCCACACACCATCTCTCCACTCGTTGTTTTTATAGAGTTTGCTCCGTTTATCAAATATTCCGGGTTTATTTTTCACTAAATCAATCATTTTGTCCAATTGCTCGCTCGATAATTTCTGCATTTTGATAAAATTGCCAATTTTTCACCAAAAGAGCGCAACTCAAACACAATTAACCTAACCAAACATTTCAACTGTCATCACATGTCGTCGCGACAAAAGTTCAATTTTTCGAACTTTGGTGGCGTTGTCGTGTCGCTGTCGTCGCAATGTAATCAATTCAATACAAAAGCATACATTGAAAATTACTTTGACAACTCCGACGAGTCTCGTCGACGTCTCGTGTCGCCTTGTCGTCGCAATGTAACTCAGGCTACTCGCAAATGGACACGTCTCTGAGAGTCGCTCGCAGAAACTCGCGAGCTAGTTTCTGCGAGCTGTCAAAAGTGATTCTACTCTCTAGTCAACACTCACCCACTGAACTCTCGGAGAGTAGCTCACCAGATACGAACGGCGTTTGAATGTCGCTAGTAGCTCTCGAGAACTCGCCAAAGCAAGATGTCAAAAAAATCAAGATATTGCTTCTCTCATTTTTGCATTTTCTTTGACGACAACCGGTCCGACAATTTTAATTAAAAACTCTATTTCCGAACTTGTTACTCTACAAAAATTTCTAAATTGTGGCGAGTCTTCCATTTGCAATTCTCTTATTAGATTTTTCCCGGCACCCAAAAGATTTCTCCTTTGAATTCAGGACTTAACCCAGCACTTTTTTTGGCTGATTTTGTTTGTCTCTTATTATTAATTAGGATAATCACAGCTGCTGCACCCTTCCTGTAGTGCGATGACATTTCGATTACTTTTCACTTTCAGTCGTGCATCACTCTCAAATGCACAGGGTCTGAAGAGTTCCCGCGAAAGTGCTCTCCGCTAAAAACTCACCGAGAGCTCGCGATAGAAAAATCGCCGAAATTAACTCTCAAATTGACAACCTCCTGCGAGTAACTCTCGTGAGTTTTTGAGAGTTACTCGCATATTTACTCTCATGTGGACCGGCACCTTAACGAAATGAAATTTTGTTTCTTTACAAAACGAAATAACGTAACGAAATAAAATTAGTGTCACGTTACTTTTTTTTTTGTTTGCCACCCCTGTTTTTTTCTTCTTTCTGGATTGTACCATCGAACTTATCAATTTCTAAATTGAGATTATCCAATATCCATTGAGTATTTAAAAGTAGTGTCATCTGACCTTTTTTTCATTTACTTATCAGCAATTTACTTTGATTTGATAAGTTTTTTTTTATGTTCTTAACACCTAATTTTTAGTTTAAAACCGTATAACAAAATGACACCAATTTAATTACCATTTAGTTGTGCTTTGAACTGCACCTAATAAAGGCTTTTGTCAACAAAAGATAAAATCGTTTAAATTCTTTCAAATTTAAGTTTCTTTTTATCGTGATTAGTGTGGTGAGTTTTAAATTATTTTTTTTTAAAACTAATTTTTTTATTTAATTTGTCTAAATGCCCTGCAAACTTCCAACTAACTTTAATTAATTTAAAAAAGTATTTAACGAAACACCAGAATCTTTTTGGGCCTAACTAAATAGTAAGTTCTAAAAAATAAACGAAAGAAAACTAAAAAAAAACTCTGATTTTCTCTAATATTTTTACTAAAAAAAAGTTACACGACTTTTCAAATTGCACTCCTAATCCCACTGAAATTAACACAAAAAGAATTAAGTTTAAAATTGGATTAATTTTCAAAATTTTTATTTCCTAGATGATGAATAATTGTCGAAAAATCAAAAGTGAAAAATATTGGTTTGAATTTTCCAAAATTATTAATGTGTCGAAATTGAGCTCATGTGCTCCAATGGCATCCTCTGTGAAGTCTTTCAAGAATTATGGAGTTTAAGAGAACCCTATCAAAGATATTACAAGGGTAACAAAATCACATTGTATTTAATTTGAAATTCACTAAAAAAAGTGTTTAATACAGTAATCCCTCCAACTGCGCGGTAGATACGTTCCACAAAAAGAGCGCGCAAACCGAAACCGCGCACTGTGAACCCTACTTTGAATGAAATTTTGGGGTTAGGAACATGTTTTTTTAAACGAAAATTATAAAAAAAACCGCGCAGCTGCGAAATTTTTACCGCGCAATTCGAAATTTTGGTATTAAAAACTTAATCGCGCAGATGCGAAACCGCGCAGTTAAAAACCGCGCAGCTGGAGGGATTACTGTATATTTTTTTCATGTTTTGGAGGTTTTCAAACACAAAAACTAGACAAACAATTAACCATATTTTCGCTTGAAGTTTGAAAAAACATTAATAAAGCATTAAAAAAAAATAAAAAGCGAGTTTAAAAACTAAAATTCCGAATTATAAATTATAAGTGGTTAAAGTAGGTACTATTAAGTAATTTATCGCTATTCCATTTTTATGCGATTTCCCATTTGGTTGTACACTCTAAATAGTTTTTGTGAATTCACACTAAATATTTTTGCAAAAAACTCTTTTTTTTTGAGAATTTTTACACTTTTGATGCGTGAATTCCAAATATCGCGTGAAATATCTATTGATTTTACTACAAAATTTGTGTGATTTCCAAGAATAAAACTAAATTTGTGTGATTTCCAACAATAAAACTAGATTTGTGTGATTTCACACTAAATTTGTGTGAAATACGTCAATGCTGATGTCTATTCTGGAATCCGAAGTTTAAACGCAAAATATTGAAGGGTAGAAGTTTTTTTTTCTATGCAACACAAACACTTCAATCGAGCAATTCCATTCGTTTGGAGTTTTTGGTCTAAAATAACATCGAAAATCAATTATTTCTTTGCATATCATATTATTGTTATCATTCATTGTTCCCATTTCTCCCCAACATTGTGAAATTCGATGTGGAAGAAAAATTAAATGGAATGTGTTGTTTTTCAGTGAGAAAAATAAACAGAGATCAATTTTGTAAAATCACACCAATTTTGAGTGAAATCGCAGTCTGTTGTGTGAAATCACACACATTTTGTATGAAATCGCACACACTTTGTGTGAAATCGCAAGCTTTTGTGTGAAATCGCACACATTTTGTGTGAAATCGCAACCATTTTGTGTGATGATGATTAAAAAAGCACACTTTTGCGTGGAATCACACAAAGTTTTGTGTGAAATCCCTAAACATTATGTTGGAATTCACGCTCATATTTGTGTAAATTCACGCTCAGTTTTCCAATGACACTGCTGTTGGATTTCACTACATTCAATGTAGGAATTTAGTTTTCAACATTAAATAAAGGGTGGTTAAATTTTAAGGGCCGATGTTGAATGTGAACCACACCTAAACGTCAAGTTTTTTTCTGCATTTCATTTGACATTTCTCAATTTCAGACTAACTCAATTTGAACCATGGAAAGATACACAATCGAGCAACGCGTTACAGTTATTCAGGCTTATTATGAAAATGGGCGTTCAAACTCAACTCGTCGTCGTGCCCAACAATTGCACCTCCCACGCTCGTCGTTGATGAACATTATGCATAAAGACTTGCATTTACACGCTTACAAGGTGCAATTGACTCAAGACCTAAAGCCTCTTGACCATTTCAAGCGTCGTCAATGGTCAGAATGGTGGCAAGAAATGGCAACAGTGGATGATCAATTTTGGAAGAAAATCATCTTCAGTGATGAGGCACATTTTCACCTCAGTGGATTCGTCAATAAGCAGAACAGCCGCATTTGGGCGAATGATAATCCAAGTGTGATTGTCGAAAAACCAATGCACCCACAAAGAGTGACTGTTTGGTGCGGTATATGGGCTGGCGGCACGAAGTGCACGATATGCATTTTGATTTGAACGCCCATTTTCATAATAAGCCTGAATAACTTTAACGCGTTGCTCGATTGTGTATCTTTCCATGGTTCAAATTGAGTTAGTCTGAAATTGAGAAATGTCAAATGAAATGCAGAAAAAAACTTGACGTTTAGGTGTGGTTCACATTCAACATCGGCCCTTAAAATTTAACCACCCTTTATAATGAAATCCAACACAAATCAATTAGAGTGTAGTTATCAAAGAACGACGTTCCTCTGTATTTTTTTAAACCCTCAACGTAAAACATTGAACCATGTAGCATTGGATTGCTTGAGATGTCACGGATGTTTTTAGCCATGTTTTGTAGCGGGAGTCCCCTTCCTCTGTAACCCCTCACCTGCTATCTCGTAAACCAGTGAACGAATTTTTATGGAGTTTCCTCCATTGGATAGAGGATTATTTAGAGATTATATAGCTCTAAAAACAAAGCACCCTTGCTTCCAGCATTTTATTCGTCGGGTTATGAATTGGGCAGGATCGTAGATTTTGTATAAGAAAGTCGTGTGTTGTTCACATCAGATATTTTTATTTTACAAAAACCGATAGTACTCAACTCTCAGGTAATAAAAATTTATCGATTTTTTTGTCTTATTTTCTTTTTGTAAATGATAAGATTATTAGCAGAATGCGTAAAGTATTGATTAAACTTGTAGAGTCACACAACCAAGAAATAAGAAAAAACAATAATTAGACTATTGTTTATCTTGCTGATTATTCATCAATATTTGTTTTTAAAAAATTAAACCTAAAAATGGCTTCTCTATACTACAAAAAAGATACACAAAATATCTATTTGTGTTTCAGCATCAATTGTCATTCAAATTTCCAATATTTCCGCCCATGAAAATTACAACTTGTCTCATATAGTGGTGCATTGTGTTGCAAGGAGGGACAGGGGCGTCTGGTCATATTAGTAGCCGGCTTCGATCTTATATTTTACCAAGCAAGGTGTCGATAACGAACCAACAAATATCGTCCACTCCTCACTTATCCATCACTTCAAATTATCAAACACTTCGACTCTCAAGTGAAGTGGAAAGAGTTTGTTTTGATAAAGACAAAAAAACGCACACATGATCGCTTATAAATTTATGCTGCTATCACAGTTTAGTTTCATAATTTGTCGAATTTAGAGTACTCTTAAACTACTCACGAACTTAAATTTCAACCTGCCAAAAAATCGATCAGTTTTAGTTTGAGAATAGAACGGATAACATGCGCTTACTAGAAAAAGTTCTACGTCTTAGCAATTTTATTTACTATGATAATTTCTAGTAATGTCGATTGATCGCAGAAAAGACATCGTGTATCAAAATTTGAATACAGGACAATGGAAAAAAAGTTTCAAGTGTAAATTGTGTTCCGGTTAGTAATATTCCGAGAGTTCCATAATCAAAGAAAATGTTAGAGTAATGCAAAGTGCTAGGAAAATAGTTTATTTCTAGTTTGTTTTCTTTGGTAGTGAGGATTGATTCGAAAAACCAAAATTTTTAATTTAAGATTGAACAAAAGTTGGAGACAATAAAATTTTCTGCATCTTACTAGAACTCCGTATCTCTAGCCGTTATCGAGATATACCATTAGTTTTAAAAAATCAGTTTTTTGCGATTATCTCGCAAAATAACGGGTTTTCGGTGGTTCAGAGATGAATTGAAGAAAATAATGTTTGCCATAATTTTGCCTTTTACCGTTGTCCGATATCTTTTACCGTTATCGAGATATCTGTGGTAATAAGTTAAAGTAGCTTAAGTCGATTTTCAGTTGAAACCAAACTGATCTGTATTTGTATTAACAAACAGATTACTTTGGATTCGCCTGAAACTCGACTTAAGCTACTTTAACTTGTTTCCACAGATATTGTCATTAAAAATTTAAAAAAATGTTTTTGCGAATTGCTTGCAAACTAGCAGTTTATCGAAAAAAACCAGTTTATGGTAGTTATTGAAATTCTCTACATTTTTGCCTTTTACCGTTGTATTCGTCAGGTTATAGTGTAAATTGTGCATAAACCTAGGTGTTATATAAGAAAGTCAGGTGTTGTTCACATCAGATATTTTTAATTAAAAAAAAACCTTGCATGATTGATTCAATAAATGAATTAACCTTTCTGGTTCTTGTTGACTTTTGAAAGAGTAACAAAAGCTGTTGCTTATACTCGCGATTATATGAACATTCTATTATATGAACGGCTATAAGAAATGCCTAGAAAATATACATGATTAAATACTCTATTATATGAACAGCTTAAAATTTCATGTTCATAGAATCGCGAGTGTACTGTAGTTACGTTTGAGGCTATAAAAAAATAAAATGTGAATAGGTTTTAACTCCATCGACAATGGAGAAATTTTTACCTGATAAGACATGGGGATTTTTATTTCAATTTTAAGAGTAATGAACAGTTTATCTAATACACATCAAACATTTTCGGGATTTTTGTGTTTTAAAAATCATAAACCACCGAAAATTGGTTAATTTTGGAGAGAATCGCAAAAAACTAATTTTTTTAAATAACTGCATATCTCGATACCTATTTGAAATATCGAGGTTCTAGTAAAAGACAAAGGTGTAGGAAACTTCACTGTCTTTCACTGTCTTTAATACATAAGACTACTGGATAGCGAGTACTTTCGCAGTAAACAGCAAAAAACGAAATTGTGATTTTAAAAAAACCCCCATTTTAGTTACTTCCGGTTAAGGGATTTCATTCAAACGTTGATAACATCGTCCCATTTCAGGACCAAAAATGCCTGTAAAATTTCATGGCTCTAACTGTATTAGTTTTTGAGAAATCTTGTATACAGACTGACAAACTGACAGACTGACATACAGAAAGACATTTTGCTCGGGAAAGGAGCAGGAGGGCTCGGGAAAAGTTTCTTAGGTAAAATTAAGAGGTTCAAATTCCTCATCAATACAATACTTTATTATACTACGTATAACAAGTAAAAATTAGACGAAAGTAGTGATAAAATTCAACATTTTTTTCTAAAAAAAAAGTTCTAATACTTAATTTTGAGATTAGTTAGGGGTGGCTTCATGTCACTTAATTTTCGATCGAATGACTAGTCGGACAAAATATTTAGTCGATCAGAAATTAATACCGATATCAAACTTTTATTCATTAAAGATTGTTTCATCCAAATCGGACAGTTCGTTTTCGAGTAATTGTCAAAAAACGCTTTTTTGCATAAAACTCCCCGAAATCTCAATTCAGACTAAAGCTCGATCCAGACTACACGATGTACGGGGTACGAGGTTGGCACGTACCCCGAACATCGAGTGTTTGGATGGGAAATTTGCACATGGTTTCACCTAGTGAGTAAAATCAGAAGCTGTTTGATTATCCTCGTACGTGGTAACCGCGTACACGAATGAGCAAAACCCTGTGCAGTGTGGATGCAGTTCCATATACGAAGAAACCAAAAACCTCGTATCTCGTACCCCGTACATCGTGTAGTCTGGATCGAGCTTAACGATTGTGATTGCTATTTAGCTTCCTCGACCAATGAGATCAAAGCTTTCATGTCTCTATCGATGAAAGCTTTGATCACATTGGCCGAGAAGCTTCAATCGTAATCGCAATCGCAATCGTAATCGTAATCGTAATCGCAATCGTAATTGTAATCGTAATCGTAATCGTAATCGTAATCGCAATCGCAATCGTAATCGCAATCGTAATCGCAATCTTTTACCGTTGTCCGATATATTTTACCGTTAACGAGATATTATCATTAAAAAATTTAAAAATGTTTTTTGCAAATTGCTTGCAAACTAGCGGTTTATCGAAAAAAAAACAGTTTATGGTAGTTATCGTAATCGCAATCGTTAATCTGAAGTGGGCTTAAGGGGTGTGGTATCGGCATACCGTATTTTAAACAACATTTATGAAGAATGTAATTCCCAAATTACGATAAAACGCAATTTTTTACTACTAGATAGAATAAAATCATGCGCAAGATAACATTTTTGACACAATCTCCAGTCAATCAAATATTATACAAAATTTATGTTTATTGTTAATTAACGCACTCCTACATTCAATAAGCATAATCATTCTTTTTCGTATTTATGACGTAATCGTGTGCTACTTATTTATGATGCGTGAAATTATACGAAATCTGTATAAAATTATAATTTACCTATTTTTAATTTTCATTTATTCATGCTCTTTACTTGTCTAACATTATGATTATTTCTTTGATATTAGAACTTAATTTCGATTTAATTAAATTGCGATAACGACCAATTTATCACCGAAGAAATATTAAATAATTTCGCATGTGGAAAACCATGGATAAATATTACATATTCAGCGCAATTGCCAATTAGATAACTATAGCTTCAACAACTCAGTATATTCGCAATTGTTGCCACTAATTCAGGGCACAAACGTTGGTTTTTTTGGAGATATATTTTTTTAAATGGAAGGTTTTAACGATTCAAAGGTGTTGATTTGAGTGAGGAACGGAAAGATGTTTCAGAATATCAAAAAAAGTGTGATATCGTCGACTTGTAAGCTTTACTAGATCGAAGAATTTCCAAAAGTATTAAATGTTAATCTTATAACTATTTATTAACGTTTTTCTTGCTTACTATGCTAAAAAAGTTTTTTTTTGTGGACATAACACTGCCATACATAACATTCCAATAAAAGAAGTTTTGAAATATCTGCTCGAATGTTTTTTGACTGTTGTTTTTTTTGGACTTTATTTACACACTTTTATGGTGTTAAAATTGCAATTAGTGTACTTAAAAAATTTTACTTACCAAATTCCAAATTATATTAACCACAAAAATTAAAAACAGATTTTCTCTTATCGCCATTGGCGACGACATCAAACCAAATGGGATTTAATTTAAGAATTTATCAGTTCTGCAATTTCCAATAACTTAGATATTCTTCACATAGTTCTCTAGCTGTTCGGCAGTGTTAAATCGTTAAAAATAATATTAAAATTTACATGAAGTAGCATTTAATAAGCTTGTCTTATATAGAAATGAATATTGAGACAATACCAACTCAAATGGAATTAGAAATACCTTCTAATACACCAAACCGCAGAAGAAAATTTTTTATAATCTCAGCGAAGATTGGTATGATTAGCCCGTAAAACTCATAAAATATACGTTCAATTCATAAACGGTTTTTGAAAAAGAAAATAAAGTTCATTTGGATTTATTTTTCAAAAAATATAGAAATTAAATTGAATTTAGAATCCGAAAAGTAATTGCAAAGAAATGACTAAACAATACTTTTATATTTAGAGTTTGTCATTTATTGACACAGTTGTTGGCATCAATGCTGGATTAATAAAGTTGAGACACATAAACTAGTCCGGGAATTTATGAGAAAACACATCACAATTTTCTAAACTTTAAATAACAATGGAAGTAATTCCTGAATCACTAACGAAATGCGTTTTAAAAAAGTTCAGCTTTTAAATTTAATATAGATATTTGTTTTTCGGGTCTTCTGCAAAGTTAATTTGAACAAAGATTAGGTAAATAAAGAATCCTAGAACAAATTTTGGGGTCCCAAAAAAATCCAACAGCGGAAATGGAATCTTTAGTATGCCTTGCAAAACGATTATTTCCCTGTATATTTTGACGCTTAACTGTCAAAAAATTATTAAAAATATTGATTCGTTACTTGATCTAAGAATCTTCAGTATTTTCCATATACAGTAATCCCTCCAACTACCCGGTTTTTAACTGCGCGATTTCGCAACTGCGCGGTTTCGCAACTGCGCGGTTTTTAACTGCGCGGTTTCGCAACTGCGCGATTAAGTTTTTAATACCAAAATTTCGAATTGCGCGGTAAAAATTTCGCAGCTGCGCGGTTTTTTTTATAATTTTCGTTTAAAAAAACATGTTCCTAACCCCAAAATTTCATTCAAAGTAGGGTTCACAATGCGCGGTTTCGGTTTGCGCGCTCTTTTTGTGGAACGTATCTACCACGCAGTTGGAGGGATTACTATATTTTAAAAGTTCTATGAAAAGTTTTGTTGTTACTTATTTTTAAATATATAATCTTTGGTTTGAAGTTTTAATTTTTTTAATCAAAAATTCCCAAGTGCTAGGAATTTTGAGGTGACGCAAAATCAATTTCTGAAACTGTTTAACTAAATATCGTTATCAAATCAATTTTAATGCATTTAAAGTTTTCAAACGGTGCGGCTTTGGAATATTTTTTAGAACAAAAACACAACTTTTTTATCGAACTAAAATAGAAACTCCCAACCCGATGGTGTGCGCCCGCTGCGACGTGTTAGAAAAGAGGGTGTAAAACAAGTTTAAATTAGAGAACCAAAACCACTGAACCATTTCGTTTTTAGTGAACTAAAATCAAACAATAAACCAAACCAGAAACAAAACCAGAAACTAAACCATAAACCAAACTAATCTGAAAAAAAACATTAATTTTTAAAAAATCTATTTAAAAAATGTACTAAAAAGGAAAATATAATTTTTTTATGCGCTGTGTATCAGAAATAAAAGCGTGATAAATATTTATTTTATTTTATTTTTTATCCTTTTAGCCCGCTTTAACACGTTGGCTGCCACGTTTTCGTGCGACACCCAAATGTTACCCTGAGGCTGCGTCGCACATTTTCGTGCGACGCGACGTGGCCCCACAGGATGTTTTATGTTATGTTCTCCCAGGCCAGACACAAAGAAACCGTTATAACTGCAAAATTAGGACCAATAATAAAGTCGCGAGTAGTCAAAAATGATTTTTAGGCACAAAGAAACAAAGAATAACAAAAAAAAGTTGGCCTCAGGTGACCAAAATCGTGAAAAGACGTTGGCGCTGCACGATCTTTTGATCCTGAAAAGGCTTTGGCAACCAACGTGTTAATTTCTGAGCCACAGCACCCAAAAAAAATTTTTGTTTTTCTTTTAACACGTTGGCTACCATGTGAGTCACCGGTGTACACACACTATTGTCATTACCGTCAGTTTCTCAAGTTCCATGGTGGAGTGCAGTCGCTCGTGCGGTACAAAGGGGGTTTTTTTTGTCCGTTATATTTTATTCGATTCGTTCGTTTTTGTCTGTATTGATCTTGTGTTCACTGGTGACTCACAAAGTACAGAAATGATTTTTGCGTTTTTTCCCAGTGTATACTAGCGGAGTAAGCGTTTTTTTGGCTGGTAGCCAACGTGTTAAGTATATTTTTAAAAAGTGCCTTTTTAAATTTTTTTTTTGCTATTTTTTTATTTGATCATTTTTAGTCATTTTGTGTTTGATTGGTATGACTAAAAATGCAAAATCACATGTCTTTCGCCACACTTACATATATTTTTTAGACTTCCAACATATCTCCTTGCCTTTCTGTTATCCTTACAGACTTCTTAATGTGAGAACCGAATTCAGCGACCCCAAAACCCCCACACGAGTTTTTTCCGGAAAATTTGAGAAAAAGGATAATCACATTATCCTAACAGCATCTCCCGTTATCCTTCAAGACATCTTAACGCCAGAGTCGAATTCAGCGACCCCAAAAGCCTTCAGACTATTTCGGAATATTTGAGGAAAAGGATAACCGCGTTATCCTTACAAGACTTTCCCTTATCCTTACAAGGACGAAATAGTAAAAAAATATTGTATTCTCATCGGAGTTACGTATATGTGCGAAATTTCAAGTCAATGGGATGGATGGAATTGGGACAAAATTAGATTACAAGATTTGGCCCTGACAGACAGACAGATACGAAAGCAAGCTAACCGTTTTTTTAAATCGAAACCTATGCACTTTTGGGAAAAAATGAATACAGCAAAATTTAAAAATTTATAGGAAATAAAACTTTCCACATTATTTCTTTAAGGGGGTTCACGTATCTTTAACAGTTCTCGAGATATTTGAAAAAAATATTATTTTTTAAATATTTTCTCCGAAACTAAATATTGCAGAAGAAAGTCTTGTATTGATCATAACTGATATTTTCTCTTCTTCATATTTTACGTCCAAATCAAGTTTTGTTTTCTTTATAAAATTTGACGCTCCATTTTGACTGCCCTTCCACACCTCCATCCGCTTATTCTGTCCCGAATTGACCCAAAATAGTTATGGTCCCTTCAATTAAAAAATGGGCAAAAAAACCATTAATTAAAGAATGTGCGAAAAAAAACCCTTTTTTTAGAAGGAAAACATCCAAATTTGTTTAATTGTTAAAAATTGCTGTGCGGCAACACACTTCTTAACATTATTTCTACTATTCTTCTTCTTACAATTGTTACTTTTGTAAAGTTTAATATAAAAATTAAAAATCAAGTAATTCCGCCTCAATATTTTCTGATTAACATCAAAATCCAACAGTAAACGCATTTGATTGTTTCAAATACTTTAAGCAAATAACAAAAAAAAATTCTCAGAAATATTTGTTTAGCCAAACAATCGAAAGTTTAACAAATAAATATTTAAATTTTGAAAACATTTTCAGCTTTTTCTTTACTTGCTATGGGCGCCGTCGCTTATTTGATCCATTTTGCTCTCGGCCTAATGTTGTTCAACACCGAAGTGCCTGTTACCAGAGGTCTCCTCTATCCAAGAGAGTCCGAAACCCGAGAAGTTCGAAGTCTTGACGGTATCTGGAATTTCGTCAAATCAAGTGAAGACAATCCAACGCAAGGTGTCCGAGAAAAATGGTTTAATGCCGATTTATCAAAGGTAAAGAATCTCAGATTTCAAAACAGTGAAAAGTTTATCTTCATGTTATGATTTTAAAAAATTGCAGATCAGACCCACAATTCCAATGCCAGTGCCGGCGAGTTACAATGACATCACCGAAGACAGTCAGATTCGAGATCATGTCGGTACAGTTTGGTATGACCGGAAGTTCTTTGTGCCCTTCGGTTGGGCCCAAAATCAGAGGGTTTGGATTCGTTTCGGAAGCGTTCACTATGAAGCCTACGTTGTAAGTTTTGTGAAATCTCTAATTCGGCTGTTGGAATTCGGTTCATGAACCTAAAGTGCTGTTCATAAACCAAGACATTTTTTTTATCGAAAAAAGTGTTCATAAACCGAGTTCAAATTTAATTTTTGAAGTATGAAATCACTATGAATTTTTACTTTCCTCTGCTATAGAGGGAAAGTTTTGTATTCATCACGGAGACCGACTCGAGAACGGTGGCAGATAGACACTTTCTGATCAGTACGAAATCCGTTTCAGGCAGAATTATCACCCCGATTCCGATAGTCGTGTCGTTTTCAACAAGAGTCGTTTTACGTGTTGTTGTTAGTGCCTTTTTACAAACGAAAACACGTAAAATACCTCTTGTCGAAAACGACATGTCTATCAGAATTGGGGTATATGAGGATGTCCGTGCATCTGTCTGTCGGTTTGTCCGTTTTACATATCTTAAATAACTCAAGAACGCGTTGAGATAGCGCCTTGAAATTTTTTGTAAACGAGTTTTACGAAAATAGTAGTCTTCTATGAACTTTTGAAAAGTAACGGTATCTATAACCGGTAACTCCCACATATTTTTTTTGAAAAAATACTGCTTTTGAAAAGAAATTTCGAAATCTATGCGCTGTTGCGAAAAAATAACTATAACAAAATTTAAATGATTTAAAATTTTCTAATTTTTTTGCTTTAGCGGTTTTTTAAGATATTCGAAAAAATCAGTTTTTATCAAAAAAATGCATATATCCAAATTTATAGGAAACAAAATTTTCTACGTTTTTTGCTTTAACGATTTTTACATATCTCTAACGATTGTCAGCATATTTTTTAACAAAAGAACTAGTTTTTTGAAAATTATTCGGAAATTATGCGCTTTTGAGAAAAAATCCATACAACACAAATTCAAAGAAAAAAATAAAAATTCGTGTATTTTCTTTCTTGATGGTTTTTACGTATCTTTCTCGAGATATTTGAAAAATTGTTATTTTTTATTCATTTTTCCCGAAACTTAATATTAAACTTAATAGTATTGATCACAACTGATATTTTTTCAAACATACCTTATTCTTACTTAGTTTTTATTTTTCTCCTAGTGGATCAATGGTGAACTCGCTGTTAAGCACGAAATCGGGCATTTGCCGTTCGAGGCGGATATTACAGACTTTGTGAAATTCGGCAAAGAAAACCGAATAACTGTTTTATGTGATAACGCCCTTATACAAACCACAGTGCCTCAGGGGAAAATTTCAGAGATGCCGAGGTAAGAAAGCTAAATCCTTTCTTCACTTTTCATTAGAATTTTGTGAAAAAAAAATAATATTCTAAAAAAAGTTTTAAATTGAAATTAGGTTGTATTAAAATTACATTAAAATTTAAATCCATTTCAATTTAAACTTTCCAGAGACAATGGCGTCGCAATTGTCCAATCGTACACGTTTGACTTTTTCAATTACGCCGGCATCCATCGATCAGTGATGCTGTTTACAACACCGAAAGTCCACATCGAAGACGTAAGCGTGACAACGGACCTCGTTGCGGAATCTGACGGTTCATCGACAGGGCGAATTTATTACGAGATCAAAAGCAACGGCACTAATGACGATGCACTAAGCGTGAAGGTCCAGATTAGGGACAAAGACGGAGAAGTGGTAGGCAACAGCAGCTCAGGATCCGAACTTAAAGGAGTGGTCGAAATCGAAAAAGTTAAACCATGGTGGCCTTATTTAATGCATCCCGAGCCTGGTTACCTGTACACCTTGGAAGTATTCTTGTCGTCAGCAGAAAAGGAGAATATCGACGTTTATCGGATGAAGGTGGGCGTAAGGACACTCACCTGGAACACGACGGCATTCTTAATTAATGGAAAGCCAATTTACTTCCGAGGGTTCGGAAAGCACGAGGATTCAGATGTAAGCAAACTCAGCCATTTAAACTGTTGAATTTTTTTCAATCCTTTTTTTTCTTGCATTCGATAGATCCGTGGAAAAGGACTCGATTTAGCCCTGCTAACAAAAGACTTTAATTTAATTAAATGGATTGGAGCCAACGCTTATCGAACATCACATTATCCTTATTCAGAGGAGTCGATGCAATTTGCCGATGAACAAGGAATTATGATAATCGACGAATGTCCTAGCGTTGATACTGAGTTAGTCGACTTTTTTCCTATATATTTTTGTTGAATTTCTGACTTGAATTTGTAATTACAGAAATTATAGTCAAGCGCTGCTAGATAAACACAAAGCGTCCATTGAACAATTAGTTCATCGTGATAGAAATCATCCCAGTGTGGTTATGTGGTCAATTGCCAATGAACCCAGAACCGCACTTTATAATGCCGATTCATATTTTGGGTAAAATTCTTCAATTTCGCAAGAAAATCTTTTTCAAATTTTGATCTCTTCCAGACACGTAGCGAATTATACAAAATTATTGGATCGAACGCGACCAATCACTGCCGCTATCGCTACGCCTGTCGGAGAAGATAAGGCTGTAAGTTTTTTTTCCTCTTTGAGTATTTAACATAAGCAGCTGCCCATAAAATACGTCACACATTTAGAGGGAACGACGGTTTTGCGATAGAGTTACGATGGTATTAAATCCGATATCATACAAAACTTGCGAAAAAGCAAGTTTTGGAACGGTTTGAAAATGCGAAAATCATCGTGACGTTTTTTACTGACACCCCATGCATTTATTTTTACAACGAAATCGATTTAAAATGACATCTCAATTAAACTAAATCAAAGTTAAAGCTTTGATCGAAAAGAAAATTGATAAATAGGGACCATAAATAATACGGTGCAACAAGGTTTTAATTTCCTGATATCCAATTGCTGGTTCTTATAGATTTTGACCTGCTGATTCGAAATCTGTCTCTATCAGGACCAAAACTGGGATTTACAATGTCTCGACAGCAACAACGATAGCAAAATAATTTCTTTGGCTGAGAGCTATTTGTTAAAATAATTTCATTGGCTGAAAGCCGGTCGTGTTCATCTCTAATCCTAACTTCGCTGATCTTGGTGCGCAACATTTTTGACAGTTGGTTTTGTGTGGCTTAAGTTTCAAGAAAAAAGGCACTATTTGGAAGCAATTCAACGAAAAACCATTAGTAATGACAAATTTTAACGAAATCATCACTTCAAAATCCACAAACATAAAATTTCGGTGAAAACAGAAAAATGCAATGTTGGTTTTGCTGTCGCTTTTGCTGCTGGCCATTGTTATTCAGCCTTAATTTTGAAATCAATTTTTATATATTGCTCATTTGCAGTACTGTGCGAAACAACGTAAAAAACAGTTTTTCTTACGTTTTTTCGCAAAAATCGTAAATAACTAGTAAAGAAACTTAAAAAATTCTCGCGCTTTAGTCGCAGCGCTAGTACCAAAATGTTCAGCAAATTTGCTAAGTTCATCAAAGTTTAAGGACATCGCATCACTAGCCCCAATTGGTAAAAATCGGAAATCGATCACGATCACGTGTGATTGTCCACTCTCTTTAATCTAGCCTATCCTACTTAGGGTGACCATATTTATTTTCGGTCAATCCCGGACAAAATGAGGTGAAAGAGGGACGATAGTTGAAAGTGAGAGAGGGACGATAGCTGATACGGACCACCAACAAAAAACCAAATTTTACAAAGAAAATAAAATTTGATTTTGACAAAAACCAAGGAAAAACCATCAAGAAATTAGCGCCGAAGGCTAAATTGTTTAAACATAATGCGGCACAGTTATTTACAAAGGGCTAAACAGTGCGAAACGGAAATTAAGTTAATTTTTCGCGCTCTTTACGTTCCATAAATAATCGCAAAACAAATTGGAAAAATGTTAATAAAGAGAAATGCACCGTAGATTAATTTTTTTTAGATAAATGTGCTCCGTGTGAAAAATCGTTTATAAATGCGCCGCAGTATTTTTTGCATATTCTGTGCTGGTTTATTCTAGCGTTTGAAAAATATTGCACTAAATTGAAAAATTCGAGACAAAAGTTTAGTTTCTGGGACACTGGGACAACTTGCCCAATTCCGTGGCGTATGGTCACCCTATACTTAGTAAACTTAAGCCCAATTCAGACTAACGACTGCGATTACGATTAAAACTCCGCGACCAATGAGATAAAAGCTTTCAACGACAAGAAAATGAAAGCTTTGATGTCATTGGTCGAAGAAGCTCAATCGTAATCGCAATCGTAATCGTAATCGCAATCGTTAGTCTGAATTGGTCTTTAGTCCGACTTAGAAATACAGTCTTTTTACTCCAATTAGAACAGTTTTTTAGGTTAGTTAGAACAGTTTTTCCAATATATTAGAAAATCTGTCATCATTTTTTGAATTTATTAAAACTACGATTTTCCAAATTTTTTTGATACCTCAAACATGAGTGTTTCTTATTAGTTAAACACGAGTTATCCAATTGCAGTTATTTTGGCATTTATTTGTAACAATGAAACAAATTTTCAAAAATTTTGGCGCTCGTTTTTCAGCTGTAAACAGTTTTTGAACGCCGTGTCTTTCCTTTTGACTTTCAAGAGTGAAATGTTATATGGGAATGCTTTTTGATGCAAAATTTTAAGTCTCTAGATCAGTTCGTTCCAGATTTATCGCATCCATAGGACGACAGATGGATGATAGATATTTATCTTTCTTTTTTTCCTTGTCCGATAAAAACAAACTGTTTTTAAATTTGATTTCGAATCAGAACGACAAAATATATAATATACCGCTATTGAATACCACGAAACAAAAAAAAGCGTTAACATTTGTTGACCGTGTAATCGATCGCTTTGCCCCCGAAGCTGCATTTAATTTCCGTTTTTATCAGTTGCATGATCGTTTGTTCTCGAAAATTCATTTGGGTGGTACTTGATTAGAATTTGTTTATGTTGGATATTTTTGTCAAGTAAAAAAAAAATCAGTGTTTACACAATAAAAAAAAACTACCCTCATTAAATTCACTCTTGCTCCATTTCACTTTTTTAGTTCTTTTCTGTAATCAATGCAAATCATTGTTGTGTTTATTTTTAGGGTAAACATATGGACATTCTAATGTTTAATCGCTACAACGGATGGTATTCGAATGCCGGACGATTGGACATGATTACAACGAGAGTCGTTGATGAAGCGACTGCATGGCATAAAAAGTACAATAAGCCAGTTTTAATGTCGGAATATGGGGCAGATACCATTGAAGGATTACATTTGGTAATTTTTTTTGTTGTTGTTCAAGAAGCGGTTTCTATTGTTTATTTTTTTGTTTTGTTAAAAGCATTATTTATCTTTTGTAGAAAATATTTTCTAAAAAAATACTTTAAGAGCTGGTAGATTGTTTACTCTTAAAGTTTTCTTAAAAGTACGAACAAAATTATTAGATTTTTAAAAAAAAAAGCATTAAGATTAAGAAATCTCTTTCACTTCTAAACTGTTTCTTTTCTGCAGTTGCCTTCATTTGTATGGTCAGAAGAATACCAAAGTGAGTTATTCTCTCGACATTTCAAAGCGTTCGATGCTCTTCGGAAAAAGAATTTCTTTATCGGTGAATTCGTTTGGAATTTCGCCGACTTCAAAACAGCACAAAGTGAGTAAAAATCTTCATATGAATTTCTTTTTATAAAAATATTTTTACTACAAACATTTCTTAATAACAAAATATCAATTTCAGCGGTAACACGTGTCGGTGGCAATAAGAAAGGAATTTTTACACGTAGTCGACAGCCAAAAGCAAGTGCCCATTTACTTAGGAAACGCAATTATGCCTTAGGACAGGAATTGGACCGTTGTCAATTACCTGATGATCTCTTTTTATATATAAGCGATTTCTCCACCCATCGAGATTTAAGTGAATTGTAAATAAAATTTGTTAAAATCATTTACAAGACAAAGAAAACAACTGAAATTTATTAATAATTTTATAAACATAAAAAAAAAGAAAGAAAAGATTTATAAAACGTTTCATCGTTTAGTGTGTTCTCTTAATTTAAGCTTAAAGAAATCCATTTAAAAATCTTTTTGTATTTATAAAACAAAGCTTCACCAAATTTAAATCAACAAATGAAGAAAATCCATTTAAGAAGACAAATATTTTATACACAAAAATATTTAACAAAAAAAAATAGTTAAAAAATATATTAAATTTTATATAAAAATTGCGTTTCATTTGGATTTTTTAGGGGTTTCGCAGCGCAGAGTTTTTACATTGTTTTTAACCAGTTTAAAATCGATAGTTTGCAGTATTTTGAATCATACTAAAGAAAAAATTGGTTCACAACTCAGGATTAAAGAAAATTCAACAAATGATCGGGGCAGCAATCATGTATTCCAACGCGTCTCTGTCTTTCGACTTCGACGCAGCTTTTAACTTTTGACTTCGCCATATCAGCAGCTTCAAATTTCCTGGAGTGACAGTCAGAATTACGTTTCAATTCATAGTGACGATTCCGCGAAATTTCCAGCTGCAGATATGGCGAAGTCAAGAGTTAAAAGCTGCGTCGAAGTCGAAAGACAAAGACGCGTCCGAATACATGATTGGTGCCCAGGGCTAGGAAGTCGCAGTCGAGGAGTCGAAGTTGGGACGAAATTATTGTTCTAGAAGTCGGTGTCGGTCAATTTTCAGAATCTCTTGTTGCTTAAGAGTTGGAGTCAAAGAAAATTTGTCGACTCCAAATCCGAAGCGGTTATTTCATCTCCATTAGCCACTTTCTAGTTTATTGTCCCTTTAGCTTAGTTCAAACCTCAGTTGTGCAACCAAAAGGAATTTGGGATTTGAAATGATTTAATGATTTTCTTTAGTCGACGAAGTCGTAGTTGGAATTAGACCTTCTAGACTTTCAGATATTCCAAAAATTTCAGGAGTCGAAGTCAAAGGTCGAGCTACCGACTCCACAGCCCTATAAATGATTCAAATTGAAATAAAAATAACATTTTATTGAATCCTTTATCACAAAATACTTTTAAAAATAATAATTTTCTTCGTCTTCGGCACTAATTGGAGGCTCCACTATTTTTAAACATTCATCGGCAAATTCTATGAAGAGTGGCTCCTGCATTGCGACTTTCATTGCTTTCCACGCACCCGGAGCCTCATCGATTTCCTTTAGATAGTTTCTGAGATGTGGATTACGGAGTAAATCTTTCAGTTGCTTAGAATTTCCTAAAAACACATAAAATGAAAGAAAATACTTTAAAAAAAATTGATTTTCTTAAGTTTAATAATCATACTAATATAAAAAAAAAAAAATATTCAGGTGGAATTGAGAACCTTTTCCTTTTTGGAAGTCGGTTAATAAAAATGAGTTGGTGTCTGTCTGTCTGCCTGTCTGTTCCTCTTTCACGCAAAAACGGCTCAACCGATTGACTTGAAATTTGGCATGAGTGTCTGTGGTAGTTCTGGTTCTAACATAGGCATACGGAAAAGTACCGCGAGGGGTGGGGGGAGCAAGGGGAGGGGGTAAAGTGATCTCGAAACTTAGCTCTTCCTCTATGTTACCCTTTCGCGGGGAAACTACTGAACCGATTGGCCTGAAATTTGGCATAAAAGTTCGTCGGGGGCCCAGCCCCAACATAGACCCATTAAAAAGTAGCCCGAGGGGTGGGGGGAGTAAGCGGAGGGGGGTAAAGTAATGCCGAATGCAAGTGCTGGAATTTTTTGTTAATTTGTTAATTATTTTCCGAAGAGAAAAAACTAACGAACAGCATGCAGGCTATCTAACTTTTAACCAACTGAATTTAGTTTTCCTAAGTTTTTTTTCTGTTCACGCTTTTAGCCGGGCGAAGCCGGGTCCAAATTCTAGTAAGTCATAAAAGCGATGCACCAATTTCTTGAATATGAATGTTAAAATACCAAAATATTTGACAAATGAACTAGAAACCCCTCTTACTTAATTCTTCCAATTTGCTGGGATCGACGGTGTCTTCAGTACGAAACGGGACAGGAATTGCTGGCGGAGGCTTCTCCTTAGCTTCATCTTGTGGCGTCTTCTTTGATTCGCATCCAATTTCCTTGTGCTTTTTGGAACAGTCTAAGGAACAACTACAAATATAAACATTTAGTCAAATACTGTAAAATGTTTCATTTATAAGCAAGTTTCTTGTCAAAATTGTTTAAAACTTTTTCAGCATTTCCAATTTGTTACTTACTAGTAATCAAAGCATTTTGGGCATTTGTATTTTGTAGTCTCACTCTCACACACAATACACTTCATTCTTTATTAAAACAGAATTTATAATTAATATTTATAAGTTCTGATAACTGAAAACTAAATTCGCGTTAACAATTCGCAGTTAGTAATAAAAGAATTCACATGTCCAAATCAAAACAAACAACAAAAAAAATTATGACACATGCTGTCAAACGGTTCCAATCTTTTCCGTTCGACTTTCTTCAAATATTTGTACTAGAAATCACAGCCGACAACCAGCTTCCGACGCGCCTCTATTCGGCAACAGAAGTCTCTGCCGTCCATGAGTTTTTTTCTTTTTTTAGCACCTCAGTAGATGGGGTTCTCAATGTAACTCTGGGCAACATGACACACACCGCCCCAGTGGCCTAATGGATAAGGCATCGGCCTCCTAAGCCGGGGATTGTGGGTTCGAGTCCCATCTGGGGTAAACTCCATCTTTTTGCAATTCGATCCTTATCTATTTTTAAACATTTTTTTAAATCCTGATACGTCAAACGAGTGACAATACAGTGTTATAATCTCAGAAATGAGATTCGGTGCTCTCATTTCTGAGATTATAAAACACTGTATTGTCACGCTGTACTAGTTTTTTTTTTTAAATATTTCCTTTTCAAAACCACGTATTTTTCAATGATAACTGGATTATATTTACTGGTATCGCTGGAGCAAAGAAATTATTAAATACGGCAAATTTTATTTTATTTTTATTTAAAAAAGTCATGCATAGTAGTTTATTTTGGTTTGGACTGTACTACAATAATGGCGAATTTTTCTATCAATAAAAGGGGTTTTCACATCTTTTTTTTGTCAACGGCATTTGAATTTAATGTGCTGGCGCTCTCAAATGATTAAATTAAACTGAAGCGTTCCTTGATATTCTGCATTTTCGCTATATTTTCAATAAAAGTACAATAAAAGTGAAACAAACGTTTTTTCACGCCGTTTCTTTTTTGTTTTTCTTAAAAAAGCGAAGCTCTCAGGAAAAATTTAAAATTCATAACTGTTTTCAAAAGTCTTTATTTAGCTTACCTTTGTATCTGTCTGTCTGTCTGTCTGTCTGTCATGGTCAAATCTTGCAAACTAATTTTGACCACTTCCACTCATTTGATTGAGTTGAAATTTTGTACAATGGCAACACAAAATTTTCACTACTTCGTCCTGATAAAGATAAGGAACGGTCCTGTAAGGATAACGCGGTTCTCCTTTTCCTCTAATTTTCCAGAAAAAAATCTCATCTGGGGGTTTTTGGGGTCGCTGAATCCGATTCTGACGTGAAGAAGTCTGTAAGGATGTCTCAAAAGCAAGGATATATATTCGAAGACTAAAAAGAATAGACAAATGTGGTGACAGATAGTCGGCATTTTGGATTTTTAGTCATACTCTTGTATCTTTTGTTTGAAAAAATGGACAAGTATAAAAAATAAAATAAATATTTATCTCGCTTTTATTTCTGACACACAAGCGCAAAAAATTGCATTTTCCTTTTTAGTACATTTTTTTTATTAAAAAAAACTTTTTTTTTTCACTTTTACGAATTCAAGCGAATTCACTTTTATTTCTTTTCTTCGGTCAGCAGCGGTATTGTGATTTTAATCTGTAAAAAAGGTGGAAAAACTCACACGTGTGATTTCTCGCCTATTCATTTCCACTTCACCTTTGAAGAATTCGGTATTATGATTTTCCAAGTGAAACCTAGTACATACTTAATACAAATCTATTACAGAATATGATAAATTTATATTTCAAAGTTGTTTTTGGTTGCTATTTTGCAAATTTTAACTATAAATTCAAGAAAAGTGTTACAGTTTTTTGTATTATAAACAATATAAATTATTCTCTAGATATTCTTTCAACATTTGAAACATCATTTGTGCGGTATTTCAACATTTTTTTTGCACTTTTGATTACATATAATAGCTTCTCTCTGTCTGGTAGTTACTTTCTTCTAGCAATATAATGTGCGGAATACAATTTTTATTAGTTTCGAATAAAAGAAATACCATTAAAAGTAATCGCTTTTGCTTTCATTTATGTCGCCCACATAAACGCACTTTCCACGTCCGAAATGGGTGGCGGATTTTTTGACATTTCGAGGTGAGAAATTTCATGGTGAAATTCTCCCGTATTTGTGATCACAATACCAAATAATGAGAAAACTCACTTATTCAGTTTTCTCACGCAAAAAATTTTCTCACTTGGCAATCACAATACCGCTGCAGATGTCTTGATTTGGCTTCGCTTCTTGACTAGAAATGTAAAATAACTTCTTGCGTCTATAGAAAATAAAACTACCCGGCAAAGTTTGAATAACACAAGAATTTTCGACTCATTTGAATTATCATTGGCAGTGTCAGCTGTGTGTCAGTGGTTCTTTGGGCGCGAAAACTTGAATTTTTTCGAAGCAAAGTGAAATAAGTGAAACGCGTTCTCCACGTTTCTCGCGGTTATAGGGTTAAAGACCATAAAGTTTTAGTGTTGGTACTTCTACTACAAATAACAACCCTAGTTTTAAAAAAATGCTTTATAAGTTTTTAAAAAAAAGAAAATTCACAAAAAACTGCCTGCATTAATCGTGATTGTGAATGAATTTAGTAGAATTCACACAAACACAGATTAAAAATTAAAAAAAAAACAGACAAGTATGTCAGAAAATAGATAAGGATCGAATTGCAAAAAGATGGAGTTTACCCCAGATGGGACTCGAACCCACAATCCCCGGCTTAGGAGGCCGATGCCTTATCCATTAGGCCACTGGGGCGGTGTGTGTCATGTTGCCCAGAGTTACATTGAGAACCCCATCTACTGAGGTGCTAAAAAAAGAAAAAAACTCATGGACGGCAGAGACTTCTGTTGCCGAATAGAGGCGCGTCGGAAGCTGGTTGTCGGCTGTGATTTCTAGTACAAATATTCGGCGAAAGTCAGATAGGAACTCAAATTACTAGTTTCAAAAACGGCCGTTACTTTTCATACGAGTTTCATAATTGTAAATTGAAATTTCATTTAATCTACTTTACTAGTTCAATATAAGCGATAATGCCTTTAATAAATGTAAAAATTGGGCTTTTTACAGGTATCTACAATAGCTAACAGTTAATTAACAAATAGTTTAATATTTAATATTTATGGAGACAAATTAAAAAAGATGTTTTGCCTTTTAATTTAATAGTTTTCGTAGTACATAAATGTTTTCTTCGATTTAAGACGTTTCGATATACTCAGTGTTTTGTTCACGACTTCGATCGACGATTACAAATATTCGATATAAAACGCTAAATCTCTAAAAAAAAACTATTTTTCTTAAATTTTAAAGTTTTCGAATTTTTAATTTAGTTAGATAGAGCGATTATCACAATCGTGGAATCCCCCTCTCCCGCTACACAATGTGGTACATCGGGTGATGCATGTTTAATGTTGTTTGTAATTATCAACTCTTAATATAACATTTTAAAAACCTTAAAAGTAATAAAATGTTAAATGTTTGCACAATTTTAACGCATTTTGGAAACGGTTTCTTTCCTTGTTTGGAAAACAATCAACAATCTTAATATATTTTTATATATCTTGTATTATACTGTAAAAAAGGCATAATGCTTAATATTGAAATTAGTAAATTGAAATTAACACAGTGCAACTCCTACCTACTAGGTAGGGTGACCATATTTCTTGGAATGACCGCGACAGTCTCGAATTCAGATCTGTCCCTGCGTCCCGGAAACTAAACTTTTGTTGCGTCCATTTTTATAAATTTTGTTTGTCTGTCTGTCTTTTTGAATGTTTGTTCTGGCATCACGTGAAAATGGCCCAACCGATTTCGACGAAATGACGAACGAAGGAGTAGCAATGAACCGCGAAGCGGTTTGGGTCGCAACCCCTAGTTATTAATGTTGTAAAATTACGCAACAGTTGTGAATTTCACTTGAATTAAAACAGTGATTTTACTACATTGAAATGTAAATCTACTTTAGTTGAAATTGTGATTTTAGAACACTATTTTGCGATTTTACATAACAAATGTGTAATTTCGTTTTACACTGCGAATTGTAATTTTACACTTGGTTGTCACTTGGCGTGATGTATATATTTTTACAGCATACGCATCATTTTAGTCAACATTCTAATGTTGTAATTGTTTTTAACTGTGCCTCTATTGATTCTACTCAGGCCAATAAAAGCTTTACAAAAATGATTTTAAAATGTTTGAAATTGTCGGAACTTTTGCATTTTCATTTGAACTCATCGTACATTTCATTCATTAGCCAATTAGCAATCACGGATCTAAACGGTGTAAATTTTTTTCACCATCAAATAAATGCAGAAAAATCCAATGATAGACGAATTTCGTGATTGTAGCGAGTGTTTTTTTTTTTCAAATTTGGCAACGGGCGGAATAAAATCTCTAAAGTGCTACTTTCTACCGGATGTAAAAATGCCGGCATCGATCTTGTAAAATCGAAATACCTTCGCGATTTCGTAACCATTTGGATAGCGGGTGGTGGCTGGCGTTCATTTTTTTCTATATACTTCTATACACGGCGATGCCAATCTAAATTGATTCCCATCAAACTAGTTGGCGGGCCCGTAGGCAGCAAAGATTTCTCTTCTTGCCCTTCCCCAGCTGCTCAATCGGCCATCGGCATCAATTACAAATTACAGAAATTACATCGCACCGAAAATGCTGGCAAACGGACGACACACGAATGACAAAAGCCTGTCGATCATTAGTAAATCTTTCGGCCTATTTGCATTTTGTAGCACGGCTCATTGTGTGGCGGATCAAACAGCACTCTTGGATTTCAAATGGAAGTTGACATATGGAATCCATTCAGATCTATTAAGATTTAGGTGGTACATCGTCGTCAACAAATAATTAAACGCCCGCGACATAATCATTGTCCGCAATGGATGTTTGTTGATGAACTTGCGTCACCGACCAGAAAATAAGGCTCGTGTTAAGCCCACTTACGTTTTCCTTCTTGCCCATCCCGCAGACTGTTGTACCTTTGAAATGCTGTTCCATTGAAGACATCATCATAGACCGTATCCGGGTGTGGGATTAGTTTGAAAAAGAAACTGTTTTTTCTTCTCTTTTCAGCGAACGCATCCGTAAAACGAGTGTACCGATTTTTTGTCCCAAATCACATCATTCCAACGCATCCAGTCGGGGATCTACGATTAACTTCCGGTTATTCTTTGCATTTCTCTTCCTAAAACAAATTCTCATAATTCATCTGTCGAATTTCTCCACAGTTCATTACTTTTTTGGCATTTCTTTTTCGCTACCTGCCTTAATTTCCAGTTCGCCATTTTTTATGCCCGTAGCCAAATTTTTATCGGCCCCTGCGAACCCCTCGCGTGTCCGTTCGATTCATGACTATTCCGCGACCTCGGCTAAAAAGATGAATGAAATCTTCGGTCGTTGATCGTTGATCGATTGAAGACCATAGAGGAGATGGTTTTCAGTTTACAACAACTAAAAGTAACAACAAATTCCAGTAATAAAGATGGTCGGTCTGAACGTCTTTTTTTTAAATTCTTCTCAGTTCTTCACATATTCATTTACCTGTTCTTCAGGTCTGAATGTTTGCGTGTGCATTCCATTGGTTTAACGGTTTATTTATAGATGATAGGTAGGTAAATGGCTACCGTTACCCCGCACTTTTCACCAGGTATGGTTATTTCTTCCTCAGGGGTGCGTTCTTTTATTAACTGTGGTTAACCGCGGTAAAGAGAAATGCGTTCTTAAATACCTACGGTTAACGCTCAGTAAACTTTACTGCCGTTCCTAAATGCCAAAGTTAAGCTGTCAAAGTTACTTTTCTCAACTCTGCTCGAGAGCTGAGTTGGAGAAAGTTAACTTTAATTGTAATTAAAGAACGCGATAAAGTTAACCGAGACGGTTACAACTGTCAATTTGTCTCGTAGTTTCGAATGAATTTTGTGCAGAATAATGGAGGGTTTTATTGTGGTCCTTGTAAATGAAAAATACGACATGCTTTGATCATTTGTTGGTCCGACATATTTTTAATGTATTGTTGTGCACATCACTGCTGTCAAAGTTAACCAAATCGCGTTCTTTTAATCAGAGTTAACGTCGGTAAAATTTCAACTTTGGCAATCAGCTGTTCGAACTTTGACAAACCCAACCTTTACTTTACTCGGGAATAAAGGAACGCACCCCAGCTCAATCAGTCCAGTTTACTGTTGTGTTGAAATACACATAAAATAGTGACGTTAGTTGGTGTTGGTTGAGGTCAGGTTGTAAAGCGCGATTAAACTTAATCACAGCAAGGTGGTAAAGTTAATCGCAAAGTATTTGTTAATAAAAATCTGATCAAATCAAAATGGTATTAACGCTAAAGAAATTAAGAAACTAATTTTGGTGAACACAAACGATGCATCTGACATTCCAGGCTTTATATCTTTTTTTTTTGTAAATCATTTTCATCTTGATCTCTGTGAAATTTTCCTAAAATATTACCAATTTTGCGTCGTGGGATCACAAGCAAAATCCACAAGTCAAAAATTTTAGTTTCGAGAAAATCGAGTTTGAACATTTTAAGTTTGCAACAAATGTGCGACTATTTCATATGCAGGGCAAGTTTTGACATGCTGCTTGCCGGTCAATCAAAAATAGTAGGTTTTGATGAAAAAATAAGAAATCCATTGCCCTTATTTTCTAAAATTAATAGTTTTCTAAAATTAATAGTTTTTGAATTATTGTAAAACTAGCTTGTAGTTTCCCCGCGAAAGGGTAACATAGAGGAAGAGCTAAGTTTCGAGATCACTTTACCCCCTCCCCTTACTCCCCCACCTCTCGGGCTACTTTTTGATGGATCTATGTTGGGGCTGGACTCCCGACGAACAGCTGTGCCAAATTTCAGGCCAATCGGTTCAGTAGTTTCCCCGCGAAAGAATAACAGCGCAAAAACTAAGTTTCGAAATCACTTTACCCCCTCCCCTTACTCCCCCCACCCCTCGCGGTACTTTTCCGTATGCCTATGTTGGAACCAGAACTACCACAGACACTCATGTCGAATTTCAAGTCAATCGGTTCAGCCGTTTTTGCGTGAAAGAGGAACAGACTCATTTTTATATATATCCCATATAAAAATCACATAAAAATAGAAAAATCAGTTGTGATCAACATAAAACTTTTCTCTGCAATATTTAGTTTCGGAAAAAAGAAGTAAAAAAAATATTTCCCAAATATCTTAAGAACCGTTAAAGATACGTAAAACCCGTTAAAGAAAAAAATTCAGGAAATTTAATTTTCTTTGAAATGATGTGATCATACTAATATATAAAAATGAGTTGGTGTCTGTCTGTCTGTCTGTCTGTTCCTCTTTCACGCAAAAACGACTGAACCGATTGACTTGAAATTTGGTATGAGTGTCTGTGGTAGTTCTGGTTCCAACATAGGCATACGGAAAAGTAGCGCGAGGGGTGGGGGGAGTAAGGGGAGTAAGGGGAGGGGGTAAAGTGATTTCGAAACTTAGTTTTTGCGCTATGTTACTCTTTCGTGGAGAAACTACTGAACCGATTGGCCTGAAGTTTAGCTCCAACATAGACCATTAAAAAAAATTGAAAAAAACTTAACCCGGCAACGACGGGTATGCAAGCTAGTCTTGAATATGCATATTTTAATAAAAGCGCATAGTTTTCGAGAAATTTTCAAGACACTGTATTTCTTTTAAAAAGAAATTGTATGGGAGGTACCCGTTACAATTGACGTTGATGGAATACTACGATTTTAGTAAAACTCGTTTACAAAAAATTTCAAGTCGCTATCTCAACGCATTCTCGAGTTATTTAAGATAAGTAAATCGGACAGACCGACAGAAAGATGCACGGACATCCTCATAATTTAACGGATAACGTGAAAACAATTTTTCGAAAAAAATCTCGTCTGGGGATTTTTGGGGTCACTGAATCCGATTCTGGAATCAAAAATTTCATAACGATATTTCAAAGGTAAGGATTTACTCGAAGACTAAAAAGTATATAAAGCGTGGCGAAATACAGGCGTCATTTTGGATTTTTAGTCATACTAATCAAAAAAGAACAAGAAGGATAAAATAAAAAAATAAGTAATTTAAAAAAAAACTTTAATCAAAAAAATATACTATAAAGAAAAAAAAAATAAAATAAAATAAAATTATAAAAACAAAAAAATAAAATAAAAATAAAATTATCATTTTTAAGAAAGTAAAAAAAATAATAAAAAATTAAAAAATAAATAAAAGTTTTTAAAAAAAACAATTTTTGATTTTTTTTTCAAAAGTTTTTTGCTTGGGTGCTGCAAACACCTTTAACCCGTCAACAGCGGGTACTAGTATTTCCATAAATCCATAAATTTTCCATAAATTATTTCCATAAATTTTTACTGTCGAAAATTCGCCTAAAATGATACCACTGTAGAAATAAAAATATGGCGAATCCGGGTATCAGTTTTCTCAGTGTAAGTACTTTATGGAATACTCTTTAAACATCTCAAGATTTTTCTAACCATCCTAGAATGGTAATTGCTTCGTTTTCTTAAATCATTGCAGTAATGTTGCCAGCAGCCAATGTGGATTTTGTAATGATGGCCTCACGCACACGCGCGTTGCTCTTTAGTTATGTAAACAGAATGGGGAATGATGTGACTTTGAAGTAGTTTTTGACTCCACTTCGGCTCAAATATGGTAGCGTGTGAGTGAGTGGCTTAACTCAACTGTCCGCATTTGATACTCGTTCGTTGTTGTACATCCGGATCAGCTGGAATTTAGGTATGGCCTTACAAAACACGCGGAACTTGACTCTTGAGAGCCGAATAATCCAAGACAGTCAACAAAAAAAAAGCCATCAAAGAGTTTCATTTCTTGAAAGGAACGTTCATTGGCTGCTGTGAAGCTTTTTTCGTATTTCATGAAATAATGCCGAACCGAGCCGTGGCAGTGAATTTATGCCGCCTGCCTGCAAGAAGCCCATGAATTGTAGTCAAGTTACGTAATTTGTAAATATTTCCAATGCTCTTTAGCATACGGATTTTATAATTTTATTACTGTGTGAACCATTGAAAAAATTTAGTAATTCAAATGAACAACATTAACATTAGCGGATTACCTGATTCAGGTTTCGTTTAGTCACACAATAAGAATTTTTTATTATTTCTTTTTACATTCTTATACGAAGTATAATGAAGTGTTGTGGTTATGAAAAATTTTAACCTCTTAATTTTAGTTTTGCCTAAAAAAAGCATTTTCCGAGCGTTCCCGGGTCGATTGGACCATTATTACAAAAATGTCTTTCTGTCGTCAGTCGGTTAGTCTGTTATGCTGAGTTTACACGAATGACAGATAATGACAATCTGTCATAAAAGAATGGACAAGTTCATTCTTTAATGAGAGATCGTCATTTTTCTGACAGAAATAATGACAAAAATGATACTATTTAAACGATGATGACAATTTAT